>JANTPZ010096915.1:0-25561 GCA_025593235.1 Vachellia pachyceras
GGTACCTGAGCTGATAACCTTCTGATTTCTTGGTTCAATATTATACTGAAAAGATGTAAATCCTCATGGTTCCTCCTGTCAAGAAGATTAAAAACATTGGGCATCTAAGTTACAGACATATATGAAATGGCCAGCAAAGGACAACTTTTACAGTAAATGGATAATGGGCCAATGCACATGGGATCACCTGTTCATAAACATCAATTCAATTTCATCTGCAGCCCCAAATACATGTTTACGGAACAACCTACATCAAACATGTTAATAATTAAGTATATAATATGCATGTCATCTTCACTAAAAAAATCCATGTCATCAAGAAGCCTATTAACATAGTAATGCACACAGAACAAGAAAGAAAGATTGACGGGAGAGGTAACTAAATGAGGGAGAATCTAGAGAAGCAGAAACTGGAACATAATGTTGATAATAATTTCAGTTATAAATTCATGTCTGCCCAACAATAACATACATCTATATATCCTTAAATAGGCTAAGCCAACTTGGCAATTCAATTCCAGCAAAAGTCAATTCCTTTCTCCTTAGCATGTCATAGGTCAGTGAAAGCTATTCTCAATTCCCAGCTCTGGGAATGCAACAATGTTAATATTTGGTGATAGAGATTTTGCCCCCTTGTTGTCCTGCCCGGCTCAATTTGTATCAGTCTGTATCCTAAATAAATCATTCAAGTTAGAGTGAGATAGATTCATGATGCTTATGCTCCATGCCCAAAAAAAAAAAGGTCATTCTCAATTCTGTTACCGAACAACCTTCATGTGTTTTGCAGAGGAAAAGAAAAATATCAGAGGATCAGGAAATCGTAATTCAAGATCAAAATTCCAATTCCTCCCCTGCTGCAGCTTTAGTAGGGTTGAAGCAAAGGAATTGAAAGGATAATATGTCTGGGGGAGAGATGCACGCTTGGTTCTGTACAGCGGATAAAATAGACGTGGACGAAACTAAAGCTGTAAATCCTCAAGGACGGCAAACTCGTTCAATTTATGGATCTAAGGAGAGAACATTCAAGTTTCCTGATGAGCACTGTGCTCATGGAATGTAGAATACGAAGAGCTTGTTTAAATGTAAAGTTGAAAATAATTTTTACAGATTTCGAGATAAAATTTAGGTTTTAAATAATAGATTTTAAAAAATAGCTTTTACAGATTCCGAGACAAAACCTAGATTTTGAAAAGTAATTTATGTTTGGGAAGTTATTAGCTTTTAAGGCAAAAAAATGGGTAGGAAAGAGGAAAGTAAGAAAGAGAAAGAGAGAAAAAGTAGGAAAGAGGAAACCTAGGTTTCAAATTAAGGTTTTGTAACCAAAATAGCTTTTGGTAAAAAAATTTCCTTGGACAAAACCTCGGTTTTAAGGTAAAACCTAGATTTTGAAACCAAACCTAGATTTTAAAAGTGGTTGTCAAACCAGCCCTAGATCTGGTTTAGATAGGTTAGGTGTAGAATTTTTTATTTGAAAATTTTCTACTGATGCTTGGTAATTAAAAGTGTCAATGATAAGAATATCTTTATTTTAAATTTTGTATCCATAAAAAAAAAATTGTTCAAAAGTTAAAAAATTAAATTAAATTTAAACCATCTAAAACCAATTTGATGGTCTAAAGTAGGATGAGCAGTCCATGCTTATCTTTGTGATGAGCAAATGAACATGGAAAGTGCTGTCTAGTTTGGCCGATCCAACAAGGAATTAGTTTCCCTACAGGGCATTAAACATTAATGCTTGTGCTTGGTAACTTAAGTTAATCGATCTGATTTAAAATGTGATTTTTTAAATAAAAAATTATTTAATAAAAATAATAGTTAAGAGATTATTTTTATTTCATATTCACATATCCATTGAACTAATTTTTATTTTGC
Organism: Vachellia pachyceras; assembly: GCA_025593235.1. NCBI lineage: Eukaryota > Viridiplantae > Streptophyta > Magnoliopsida > Fabales > Fabaceae > Vachellia > Vachellia pachyceras. Next base: position 1,873 of record JANTPZ010096915.1, read on the forward strand.
TTGCAATTTTTTTTTTTTTGCAATTTGCCCAGAAAGCATATATTTATATATGTGTGTGTACCCTTCAACTTTTCTCCTCCAATAACGATCCCTACATGAAAACAGTAAACTGTGCTTCCTATTATTTATGGTTTGAACTGTTTTCACTCCCAGTGATATATATATACACACACATATATTTCCGTGTGTTAATTAAGGTCACAGCACCAGAAAAGAGAAAGGAAAAAAGTAAAATATAAATTAAAACAAAATAAGTAACAAACATATACTTATCAAAAGATTAATTTAATCACTCAAGTAATTAATTTTCACCTATCATCCCATCGAGCCAGATGACTTGCTAGGTGTGCTACAACCTCGTGAATGCAATGTGGGATATTAGTCCCTCCAGCTGCAAGCAATTCCTATTACATAACATTACAAAATCAAGCATTCTGAAAAAAAAAATTCTGTTTAGTAAGAAAATATTTATGAAAATATTTATTCCATTTCCCTCAAAATTCATACCATGTCCAGTAACAAAATTAATAAATGAGTAAGAAAATATTAATTAAAATATAGAAGATGAATTAACTTAAAAAAAACCAACATCATTTAAAACTAGCAACTAAAAACATAATAAATAAATAAATTGAACTAATAACTCAATTTTTTTTTTTACAATTTTTAGAATACCATTCAAGTACCATATGGCTTCTTATGTCATGAATAGAAAAATAGAGGGCAGACCTCAACTTCTATGATGCCCAACACGTTTACGTTTGAGGAAACACCTTTAACATGCAAGGCTGTGACCAGAAAGTTCTGTGCTTGCCATGCTCTTAAAACAATGGGGATGTCATCTTCCTCCACAAATGGATCCCCCGCCGACTGCCCCAGTAGTTCGAATAGCAGTCCACCGGCAACCCGAACAGGAACCTGTCAATACAGAGATCACACATTCTTTTTTGCAGGAAATATGGCAGATCAGTCTTCTTCAATTGTGCTACAGTATCATACCTCATATAGAAGGTGTTTCATTCGCTCGCTGATGAGTTTATTTTCTTCCCTCAGGGCGATGCTGATCGCAGGATGCAGCCACCGGGCACTGCTCAACCACGAACTGATGAATGGATGACCCCCGTCCACATGACACCACCAAGTAGGACCCACCGGCCGTTCCCAGCAAGGGGCTGCGACATCCGCCGCAGTAACATCGGTGTCCTCATCAGAGAAACCACGCGACTCCGACGAGTTCCACTCAGTTTCAACCTGCACGGTCTGTATGAGCTCGGAGATCCTTGCCCACCCAATTGGTCTCCAATAGCTCCTTGGAAGCCTCTCTCTGTTTCCATGATGATGATGATCATGTGGTTGATTCTTGGATTCAATCGTTGATATAGAACAATCATTTGAGCTGTTTCCTGTATCTTTTGTTCTTAATAAGCAGTTAGTTTGAGCTCCTTCTGCTAATAATCTACTCCTCCGAGGCACAGAGACAAATTCAAAGGCACAGATAAGTCCATCGTTCCAAAGTTCGCCTCCAGGAATCTTATCCTTCGAAGATTGGATTCTTGGAATAACGTCTTGTCGGTTCTTCATTTCATTGCCTGTGGAGGCTGAGAAATTTTGATCCCAAACTTCCATATTGCACTCAAGTAGAGGAATTAGTGCTTCAACCGTCATTAACGGGAGAGCAATTGCCAAATACTAATCTATTATATTTCCTGCATCATCATCGTCACATATCAGCAACCACTCAACTCAATTTCACGCGCCAAATACATCTCAAATCCACAAAAGCAATTCCAATTCCACAAGCTATTTGCAAATAAAGGTATGATTCCCGATTTCCACCGTCGCATTTCGTCTATTTGTGAATACTCTAAGGAACAAACTGATGCTGGATGTTAGTTAATCAAAATGGCAACACGTTATGCAATCGACGGCACTACTAGGGTAAAAAAAAAAATCAACAGATTATGTACCTTTGTGATCTCCATTCTGTCTTCCTATTGTCCCACCATTCTCCAAGATTTCCCAGCTAAACAAGCAGGGGGGGGAGCTGGGATTGTGCACAAATGAAGGCACTGAAGCTGGATGGATGAGAGAATATGTGAAATTGGAGGGAAGGAAGAAGACGAGAGGAACCGCTTGAGAGAATTTTGAGAAGGATAAGGAGGGGCACCTGGTAAGAATCGGCGAGATTCTTCATTGGTACTACTGCCGTACTGAAATGGCAGACGGAGGAGAAGGCACCGAATGAGAGAAATTTGGGAATTCATTATCCAAAGTCACCATTTATGATTTCTTATTATGCGTTGCGGCTTCTGCATTGTCCAATTCCGTCTCCCAAATGCCATTCTATGCTTTGACACGTTCATGCATGCACGTATTTCTGTTAGCATTCAGATCCTCTAGCCTCGGAATATTCAATTATTTTTATCCGGTTTGTGGCTCAATTTTTATAATATTCAATTATCTTTATCCAGTTTAGAACTCAATTTTTATAATTTCACTGGCCCTTCTAGAAGTTTAAGCCGATAATACAATTACATAGCTACTATTAGTAATATGGAAAATAATTAACAAGTTGATGAGCTTATTGACATATTACCACCCTCAATGAAAGAGTCAACTTGTTAAAAGTTGAATTTTTTTTTGGGTGATGATATTCCCTCCTATTCTAAATCGCCCTTTTGTTTAGAAATGAAATAAGTAATTGATAAGGACTGAAAACATGTATGCAAACATATGTTTGTAATCCCTTATGGATTTTTTGTATGTTTTATCAGATGAAAAGAACCATTTTTAACGAAAATGTTATACAGGTTATGAGACCTAACTCTAAACCCAGTCAATTAGGATTGGTTTGAGAAAATGACAAAATTTAGGATATTTAGGCTTATGGGTTTGAGCTCATCAGACTCAGACTCATAGGAAACTAGGGGAAAAAAATCAGACTCATAGGAACCAAGCCAACCTATTTTGATAGCAATTTTGAATTCAAAGAATCAGACATATCAAAGATAAGTCTAATGGAAAATGAGTTAATGCCTCACATCATGATCAATTAAAGTTATATTCAACATTTAACTTTTGACAGCGTCTCAAACATTATCTCTAATAAAAATATGTACATGGTTTAGTCGTTTAGATAAAAAAAGAGGCAAGCACAGAATAACAAGTCATACGTAGTAAGTGAATTCCACTACATGAAAATTCCAATTTATTGATGTCTCTCTCTTCATCAGCAATTAATCAGTACTTCTCTGATCCTAACTACAAGATTTAATATTTAGAATCAGAGGTGGATAATATATGCAGAGAGGAATCTATGCATATTTAGAAGCAAGAAGGAGGAGAGCATCGCCAAGTTCGTGGGGCTTAGAGAGCATAGCCATATGCTCAGCGTCTTTGAGCTCAAGGGCCTCCTTGACACCATAATTATGGATCATCCATAACTGAAATTCCATTGGAATTCCGAGGTCCTCATTGCAAATAATGAAAGCTCGTGGGACTGATCCGTATCCTTCCTCAGAGAAGCTGTTTGCTTTGGACAAGGCATCCACAAAATAGGACGATGGCCTCATCAATGTCTTTGCCAATTCCACATCCTGCAAATATATTCATTTTCTTCTTCTAAATATTCAAACATGACTTGCAATATATTTATATATATATCTAAGATTAAAAGAATTAATTGAAGTTAGTTAAATATTAAAATTTTGTACATTCAAAATTTTGCTTAATCAAATTGAAGGCATCAATGTTTAAGCTAAGAATAAAAGAGGAAATTAATTAAGATGTTTTGAGGATGTGCCATCAATCTTTTTTTTAAAATTTGATAAGTAATCTTGTCTAAAAAATATAGATAATTAGATATAAAACCCCTCTCATATACTTAATTCAAACATGCAAAAGGAGTAGTAATGGTGAGGGGATGATCTGGTTATGAGGAACCTTTATGTAATTTTCCCTCCTCCCATACTGCTCGATCAAGCAAGGTGGTGGACCTGTTTCGGAGGAATTCAATTTCTTTTAAAAGTATAAAAGTAAAAAAAAATTAAATATAGACAGTACATATTATATCTATACGATTCTGCGCTTCACCTAGAACCTTTATCCAAAATCAATCCTACTATGAGCTAAAGAGGGAGAAGGAGGAAGCCATTATCATTAGTTAAATTGATTAAGATCAATATAGTTAAACATATTTTATAAATATACGATCTTAACATTGTATTCAATGTAAAAGGATATAGAGTAACCTCCAATATAAAGAGAAAGGAGGAAGATTATCATATTCTTCGTAAAAAGGTCTGTATGAGTTTAAGTTAATAAATCTCATCAATGACATTGTTCATTTGTTTAACAGTTACCTCTTTGGAGCAGAGTTGATAGAGATGAGAGGACAGGAACTTGGGACCTAACAACATAGTTTTTAAGCCGCCACGATCACACACTTCTATGTCCAACCATGCAGCACTTGGAATCTTCTCTAGAAACTGTTCATCCATAAGTAATAATTATAGGCTCCGTTTGGATAGCCCGTTGGGAAAACGGACACAGATTCCGAGGCAGTTTATGTGAGAGGAAAAGTGTCTCGGTAAGCGCACCCGTTGTGCAAACGGGTAAAACAAACACAGCTATATATGTATACAGTTCAAATCAATCATATATGAAAAACAACTACTCAAAATCAGAAATCTGAGAAGTGTGTGCCTGTTCTAACACATAGGATGGTCTGTGGTTGGTGTCCGGAAGAAAGGCGTTTAAGAAAACGGCGAGGGCTATCTTGTGCGGGAAGAGGTCGGCGGCGAGGGCTATGTTCATGCCCCCGTAGCTGTGTCCCACGAGAACCACCTTCTCTTCGCCGTCAGGGAGGTCAGCCAACAGCTTCAACAGAGGCTCAGAGTAATCCGACAGGGAACCAAGGTCTTCAATTTTTGCGGGGTGGATGCCGGAAGCCGCCAGGTCCACCACGGAGACGCGGTGGCCGACGGCTTCCAGACGCGACTTGAGCTTGTACCAGCACCAAGCGCCGTGGCAAGAACCGTGAACCAGAACGTAATGCCTTTTGTTCTCTCTTTCTGATGCCATCTCCCTCCCTACCTCCCTCACCCTCTGTGTGTTTCTTCTCTTTAGCTGATTGTCGTCGTGGGAAATAAATAGGATGAGATGAAGACAAATATGAAATTACTTAATTATAATTCATATTTTAATATTTGTTAAAATGTTTTTTTAATGGTATATTAGAAAAATACACAGTCCTGGTTGTCTCAAAGTAAAATTTGAAGTTTTCGAGGACAAGCAACTGATATATATATATATATATATATATATTCGTCCAGCTCATAGGGTTCTTCAATAGCATTGCATCATCATATTTAATTATGTGAATCATTCTTAAATTAAACATATGAATTAGGTTACTTATATCATCTTTCAACAAAAAACACAAGTCATTAAATTCAGGTGGAGGAGGAGGAAAACTATAAATTGACTCGATGAATTAATAAAATGATGAAAGGAAAACATATTGAAAAATTTATAATCAAATAATTAAGTATAACAACGAAGTTTGAAAATAATATTTCTGTGTATTAGCAAATATAAGGAAACGTCAAAAAAAGCCTTGCCGGAGCAGTAAGGGCAAGAGCCAGGGGCACGTTGCAGCGACGCCATTGTCCTCGCCACCTCTCACTGAATCTCGATGTTGACGGCTTCGAGTTCGACCTTGCCGGAGCAGTAAGGGCAAGAGCCAGAGGCATGTTGCTGCGATGCCATCGTCCTCGCCACCTCTCACTGAATCTCGACGTCGACGGCTTCAAGTTCGACCTTGGCGGAGCAGTAAGGGCAAGAGCCAGGGGCTCTTTGATGCGACGCCATCGTCCCCGCCATCGATGTCGACGGTTTTGAGTTCTACCTCCAAGCTGTACGATTCCATCGTCTAGACTCCAAACTTAGACACAAATGAAAAAAGCCAAGTGGAGAATGACAGGATTGGAGCTGGAGATTTTTTCCAAATTTAGATAAAATGAGAAAAAATGGTTAACTTGGTAATTGGCATAAAGTGGGAATCGAACATGTGAGTAAACTTTCTAATCTTTTTAGCACTAGACCAAGATCAAATATAATATTTTATGTTAAAAGAAACATATATTAAAAATTACCAAAAAAATAAACTGATGGGTATGGGCAACCTAATGCCTTACCCATGCCCCGTCATGTTGATCCACCAACATGCCTGTTTAAGCTCGTCCGTCCGGGCAAGTCCATCAACCTTTAAGTCATTTGCTTAGCTCTAGATGACATGAATTTTGGAATCCAATTTTACGGATTCTAAAGTAAACATACGCGAGGAATTTTGTCTCGACTAACATACAACGTGATTGGGAATCCGTTGACAAACATGCATGAAAAATAAGTACAAAATTACTTAATTATAATTCATATTTCAATAAATACTTATTTCTTAAAATGTTTTTTTAATGGCACATTAAAAAATTAGGTAGTCCTGGTTGTCTCAACTCAAGTCACGGTCTAATAGTCAACAAGACTGGACCCAAATGAAAGGTTTGATGATTTCAATGAAGTTCCTTGAATACAAAGTAACCAGTTGCATTGCATTTGCATGTGCAGACAAAAAAGAAATAGAAATAAAAATAAAACGACAACAATTTCCTTGACATTTTGGTGTGTGTTGGGAGGCAATAATATAAATATTTATTTCTTTTTTTGGTAATAATAATATAAATATTTATGTCTATACTATTCAAACATTTAATCTGGAAGTGGGGAGCATTTATTAATGTTTGAACGAAGAACTTGACCCATATATGGAAAGTTGGGAATGTACGGCTGACTGTCTGGCTGACTTGGAGAGAAAGAGACATTAGTGGAGGGGAAACATTTCTGCAGATACATGTTGGATCGTTTGGTAAAACGATGGAGAAGTACTTATGGGTACTTTCACACAAATCGAGGTAAATATATGGAGGAAATTGTCTCGTTTTATGGAAAAACACTGTTAAAAGTTGTTATAATTGTTTATGGCAATTTACCAAATGACCGTTATATAATTAAGAATTTATCAAATGGTTTTGAAAATAAATAACGATGATTGGCCAAATAAATATATAAATGATAAAGCAAGTGGAAAATTGGCATGCTTTACTAATTTAATTGGTGTTTGGCATGAAAACAGGTCAAATTAGACTAGATTTTGGTTAAATAAGCATAAGTATGTAATGGAGATACTAAGTCTGAACCTGAATATAGACTTTTTTTAGACTTAGATCCAATCCTTCAAAATGCTTGGTAAGGCTTGAAGCTATTTTAGAGGCCTACATATAATATAGATATCTAAAAATGTCTCAAAGTATATGTATTGAATGCAAATTTCTAATAGGCTTCAGAACCAGCATACCTACAAATTGTAGGTTTTAAATAGTTTTGAGCTTATATTAAATTAAAATAAATTTTGATTGAATTTTAAGGCTTTAAAAAAATAGGCCTTTAAATCGATCTTAACATGATCTTTCTAATACACAGATGATGCAATAAACAGATCCACCGGACAGGGTCCCATCTATTCACACTCGTAATTCGTGTTATATAGGATGGATACGTTCAATTTCACTTATGATGTAAAAGCCTTACCGTCCCTCTTCAATTTCACTTATGAGTTCGATTTTGATATTTTTTTTAGGCAGGAACAAATGCAAATATTGTAACGTCCAACTATGAATACTTCTGGGAGTTAAAGAAATACGAGGGAATTATTACGAGATCATATCGAAAAATTTTAATTATTAAAATTTTAATGTGACAAGGGAGTTTTGCATAGTCCTAGAAAAATGCATTTGTCCAGCTCATATAATTCCTCAATGGTTTTGCATCATCATGTTCAATTACGCGAATCATTCTTAGATTAAATATATGAATTAGGTTATTTATCATCTTTCAACTAAAAACATAAGTTGTTAAATTCTGGAGACAGGAGGAGGAGGAAAAATATAAATTGACTTGATGAATTAATAAACTGATGAAAGGATAACATATTGACAAATTTATAATCAAATAATTAGGTATAACAATGAAGTTTGAAAATAATATTTGTATTTATATTAGCAAACATAAGGAAACGTAATAAAAAGTACTTGAGTAAATTGACAGCATGGATTTTTTTCATTCATAAATAGTTTATCTTGAACCGGAAATTCGGAAAATTTGCATTAATAAAAAACGTGAAGTTAGAAAATATTTGATTTTTTTTTAATTTTAAGGATACAAATGCAGGTCCATACTTTATATAACTTCTTTAAACAAAAAAAGAATTCAAGACATTTGAAATGGCTTATGAGATATACCAAAAGGCAAAAGATTAGGTACATGTTTTAGGCATGGTTATGAAAACCAAACCAAACCGGACCAAACCGGTCGGTTCGAACCGGAACTGGTGAACCGGCCACTAGTCCAGTCCGGTTGGGCTTTTGATCCCGGGTTGGGGCCAACCCCGCCAACCCGGGGTTGACCCGGTTAGTTTTAAAATATATTTTTTTTACAAAATTTATTAGGATAAATGTGAAGTTGTTAGATTAGAGTGAGATATGAATAATAGAAGCTATAAAGTATGAATTACAGCTTGAGGAATTATGATTTGCTTCATCAATGGAATGCATGTATACATTTGAGAAAAAATAGGGGGTGCTAAGATGAATGAAGAGAACACAATCAATTGTAGTATAAGTAGAAGGATAAATCTATATACACCCTAGAAGAATACAAGTTGATATTTTCCCACATAATCTTATTCTATACTGTTATTTTGTTGCATCTCGATTATTCTTGTCCCATTTGTAGAATACATGGAGGAGAACATTTTGCATTTTGGTGTATGTTTGAAGGGGAAAAACAAAATGTCCCTTACCCCCGGTTTGACTCCGGTCTGACCCACTAACCCTTAACTCGCTGCCTTGTCCGGTTCAGTCACCGGTCTGATTTTAATAACATTGGTTTTAGGCTCTTTTTAAAATGAGACCGGCACAAGATAAGGCATTGAAATTGTGGCCAAGGCAGCGATATGTAAGGAGCTTTTGGAAATGGAGGAACTGTACATGTACTGTTTGACTAAGATGTAAGTTCAACTAGCAACTCCGTTTGATTAAGATGTAAGTTCAATCAGCAACTTTGTTATCTAACTCTTATTGGATCATCGTTAATAAAATGTTTTTTTTTTGTTTTTGGACAGTTATAACAGTCTGATGCATATATTGTCTATGCTGCAAACAATCACATACGAATCATATTCTGTCTTCCTATTGTCCCAACGTTCTTCAAGATTTCCCGGCTAAACAACCAGAGAGAGAGAGAGAGAGAGAGAGAGAGAGCTGGGATTGTGCAGAAATGAAGGCACTGAAGCTGGATTGGTGAGAGGATATGTAAAATTGGAGGGAGGGAAGAAAGAAGACGAGAGGAACCACTGAATGGGATGAGGAGGGGCACATGATGAGAATCGGCGAGATTCTTCATTGGTACTACTGCCGCAGAAGAAGGGGAAGGCACCGATTGAGAGAATGTTAGGAATTCATTATCCAAAGTCACCATTTCTGAATCTGTTTTCTGCATCGGCTTCTGCATTGTCCAGTTCCATCTCCCAGATGCCATTTTATGCTTTGACCAAGATTATGAAGCCCGTGCTGGTGATATGATAAGATAAAGCGGTGAGCTAAGAGTCACTAGATCAAATAGGAGTCAAACCGATGATTAGACTAATGAGGAATAAAAAAAGAAAAAATAAATCTCATCACATATTGGCACAATTAAACTATGTAAAATTAAAAATTTTAAAAACTAACTAGTAAATTTCATTATTAACAAAAATAACAATTACTAAATAAATAATATACTTATAACCCATATATTATCCAACATTATTTATAGTTTCAAAATATTCATTCTAAAAAAATATTAATATATATATATGGTAAGGGGCATTTTGTTTTTCCTTCCCGCATTTTCTTTTTCCCTCTCCAAACACCAAAATATTCTCCTTAATGTATTCTATAAAAGGGACAAGAGAAATCAACAAGTAATAAAATGACAGTATAGAAAAAGTTTGTGAGAAAATACTAGCTTGTATTCTTCTAAATCATATACAGGTTTATCCTTTGAATTATAAGATAATTGACTGTACTGTCTTCAATCTTCTCAGTATTCCTTTTTTTTCTCGAACGTATATATACCTTCCACTAATGAAAAAAATTATGGACCCCTCAAGCTGTGGCTTATACTTCTTTGACTCCATTGTTCATATTCCACTTTAATCCAACAACTTCATCTTAATATTAGTAATTATTTTTAAAAATTGAGTGAATGAGTCAACCCACCAAATCAGCCGGGTTGATTGGTTTGACCCCAGGTTACCTCCAAGTCAATTCGAGTTGATCGGTTTGAACCCAACCTGGGGTCAAAATACAAATTGGATCATGCTGATGGCTGATTCACCGATTTTCGATTAAGTCTGGGTTTGATTACTTGGGTTTCGTTCATGCATGTATTTCTGGTAGCATTTGGATCCTCTGGCTTCAAAATATTCAATTATTTTTATCCAGTTTGCCACTCGATTTTTTTTTTTGGGTACATAAAGAGAGGACAAAGTCTCAAGAAAAACAAATTACAGCACATGGGGGAAAATTCCCAAACAATCATTCGCACACAATTCCTGTAGATGGTACGGACACGAGTAGTAAGTTCTAGAGATATTGATAGCTTCCTTAGCCAGAGCGTCAGCCAACTTATTGAGCTCCATCGGAACATATTGGATGATAACAATCCACTCCTTAGCCATGAGGGCTTTAATATCTGTAAAAAGCAAACCATTGTAATCAAAATTAGAATCTAAATTAAGCATGTCCACCAGTACCTTGACATCAGATTCGATGACGATTTGCCTGAAACCACATTCATAAGCAATAAGAAGACCTCTGAAGATAGCCCATTGCTCAACCATAAAAGAGTCAGAGTGCCCCAACATTATTGAAAACCCCATGATCCAAGATCCCAAGTAATCCCTAAGAACACCCTCGAAACCAGCCCTATTCGAAGACAAAAGCCCCAACATTATCCAGTTTGCCACTCGATTTTTATAATATTTGTTAAGACAAAAGAAAGAATGGGCCAGAGACATGAAGGTAGGCCTAAACAGTACAATCAGGAAGGAGGCCCCAACATATTAAATCAATAACTACCTCCCTGTTTTACCGACTCCACCCATGTTCTCCACTTCCTGTACAGTAACTAACGTGTGTGCTCGCGTTGTAACTGCTGTAATTGTGGATCCAAGATCCTACTTTATGCTGTAACAGTAACTACTTGTGTGCTTGCGTTGTAACTGATGTAATCTACACTCTATAAATGAGAATACAGAGACGAGGAAATCAGGCATTTGCAAATCATCATTGTCTCCCAAAGAATTTTATCTATATTCAATTATCTTTATCCAGTTTATAACTCAATTATTATATTTCACTAGTCACTTCTTGAACTTTAATTAATCCGATTTACAATTACATCGCTCCCTATTAGTAATATAGAAAATGATGAAGAAGTTGATGAGATTATTGACATATTACCACCCTCAGTGGAAGAGTCAACTTGCCAAAAGTTGAGTATCTTATTTTGGTGATGATATACTCACTCCGACTCTAAATAGCTCTTATGCATAGAAAAGAAGTAATTGATAAGGACTAAAAACATGTATGCTTTAAACATATGTTTGTATGGAATTTCAGTATGTTTTATCAGATGAAAAAAAAAAGCCATTTCTAACGAAAATGTTGTACAAGTAATGAGACCCAACACTCTAAACCCAGTCAATTGGGATTGGTTTGAGAAAATGGCAAAATTTAGGATATATAGGCTTACGGGTTTGAGCTTATCAGACTCAGACGACTCAAAGGAACCTTGGCCAAAAAAAAAAATTCAGACTTACAGGAATCAAGCCAACCTATTCCGACAATTATTTTGAATTCAAAGAGTAAGACATAACAGGGTTAAGTCTAGTAGCAAATGAGTTAGTCTCTCACATCTGCTATTCGGAGAGATTCGACATTTAACCTTTAACAATGTTTAGGATATGATTATCTCTGATAAAAAGATGTATATGGTATAGAAAAAAAGAGGAATCACAACCTGAACAGTGAATAACAAGTCATACGTACCCACGACATGAAAATTCCAATTTATTGATGTCTCTCTGTTGGTCTGCAATTAACCACTACTTCTCCGATCCTAAACATAGCACCCTTTTTGTAATGTAATTCACACTGTGAAAAAAGATTTTATATTTAGAATGGAGGTCAACGTTATAAACTGAAAGGAAACAGAAACAGGAGCAACATGAAGGGATCTAGGCATATTTAGAAGCAAGGAGGTGGAGAGCATCGCCAAGTTCGTGGGTGTTGGAAAGCATAGCCATGTGATCAGCGTCTTTGAGTTCAAGGACCTCCTTCACACCATAATTCTGGATCATCCATAACTGAAATTCCATTGGAATTCCGAGGTCCTGATTGCAAATAATGAAAGCTCGTGGGACTGATCCGTATCCTTCCTCAGAGAAGCTGTTTGCTTTGGACAAGGCATCCACAAAATAGGACGATGGCCTCATCAATGTCATTGCCAATTCCACATCCTACAAATATATTCATTTTCTTCTTCTAAATATTCAAACATGACTTGCAATGTGTGTGTGTGTGTGTGTGTGTGTGGATATAACATGCTATCTTACTGTTAGGTTAATAAATCTCATCAATGACATTGTTCATTTGTTTAACAGTTACCTCTTTGGAGCAGAGTTGATAGAGATGAGAGGACAGGAACTTGGGACCTAACAACAGAGTTTTTAAGCCGCCACGATCACGCACCTCTGTGTCTAACCATGCAGCACTTGGAATCTTCTCTAGAAACTGTTCATCCATCAAAATAATTATGTGTACAGCTTAAATCGGTCATACATAAAAAACATCAACTCAAAATCACAAATCTGAGAAGTGTGTGCCTGTTCTAACACATAGGATGGTCTGTGGTTGGTGTCCGGAAGAAAGGCGGTCAAGAAAACGGCGAGGGCTATCTTGTGCGAGAAGAGGTCGACGGCGAGGGCTATGTTCATGCCTCCGTAGCTGTGTCCGACGAGAACCACCTTGTCTTCGCCGGCAGGTAGGTCGGCCAACAGCTTCAACAGAGGCTCGGAGTAATCCGACAGGGAACTAAGGTCTTCGAATTTTGCGGGGTGGATGCCGGAAGCCGCCAGGTCCACCACCGAGACGTGGTGGCCGACGGATTCCAGACGAGGCTTGAGCTTGTGCCAGGACCAAGCGCCGTGGCAAGAACCGTGAACCAGGACGTAATGCCTTTTGCTCTCTGTTTCTGATGCCATCTCTCTCTCTCTCTCTAGCTGTTGTCGTTGCAGAAATAAGTAGGATGAGACGAAGATAAGTAGGAAATTACTTAATTATAATTCATATTTTAATAAATACTTATTTATTAAAATGTTTTTTAATGGTACATTAGAAAAATACGTAGTTCTGGTTGTCTCAAGTCAAATTTGAAGTTTTCGAGGACCCGCAAGGGCCGGAACGGATGTGGCTTGTTTGGATAGTTTATTAGGAGAACAGATACAGATTTCGAGGTAAATTTATGAGAGGAAATTTGTCTCGGTAAGTACAGAAATGAATTTTGATTATTCAAACGGACTAACTAAATAAACCTTATATTTATTTGTCCGGCTCATAGAATTCTTCAATAGCTTTGCATCTTCATATTTAACTACATGAATCATTCTTAAACTAAACATATGACATCTCGTTTGAGGGCTGAATGTAGATTTTGTTATAAAATTTAAATTTTACTTTAAAAGTTAAATTTTGTTTAAGTACTCATATTATTTTTTTAAAATTTAGATTTGGTAAGCATTCACATTTTTTTAAATCTATGTTTACAAAACCTAGATTCAAAATTTATGTTTTAAAAAAGTTATTTTCTTTTTAAATCGCTCTCTTTCATAATAAATTTTTTCTTTCTGTATTTTTCTTTATTTCTCTCTCATTTTTCTACTTACCTTTTATCTCAAACTCCAGAAAAGTCAATAACTTCTAAACACAATTACCTTTTAAAATCTAAGTTTTATCTCGGAATTCGTAAAAGCTATTCTCCCATTTTCAACACCTAAATTTTACTTTAAACTCTGTAAAAATTATTCTCAAACAGACATCCAAATGAATTCTGAATTAAGTTACTTATCATCTTTCAATGGAAAACATGAGTTATTAAATTTAGGGGGAGGAGGGAAAATATAAATTGACTTGATGAATTAATAAACTGAAGAAAGGAAAACATATTGAGAAATTCATAATCAAATAATTAAGTATAACAATGAAGTTTGAAAATAATGTTTGTATTTATATTAGCAAACATAAGGAAACGTCATAAAAGTGCTTAAGTAAATTGACAACATGGATTTTCATTCATACATAGTTTATCTCGAACGGAAAATTCGGAAAATTTGCTTTAATAAAAAACGTAAAGTTAGAAAATATTTGATTTTTTTAATTTTAAGGATACAAATGCAGGTCATACTTTATATAACTTTTTTAAACAAAAAAAGAATTCAAAACATTTGAAATGGCTTATGAGATATACCAAAGGCCAAAAGATTAGGTACATGTTTTTGGCTCTTTTTAAAATGAGACCGGCGCAAGATAAGGCATTGAAATTGTGGCCAAAGAAGTAATATGTAACCATTTTATATTTAAAGAAGAATCACTTTTGGAAATAGCAAGGATTGCGGTTGGCTTTAGGGGTGAAAACATATCAATCCTATTTGGGTGAAATCTAATCTAGCCTGTGACATGTATACATGCACATTTTTTAGCATGAGCCTGTTTTCAACCTAGCCTGACCTGTAACTTGTAAAAAAAGCTTGTTAGACATAGACACAGGATCTTTGTAGGGTTGATGTGAATGGGTGAATCGGTTCATTACATGGAGCATTCACAATAACAATAATTAAGAAAACGAAATATCAAATTATATAGTTGCTGATAGCAAGGTGCAATGTTAAGCACAACCTAACCCACCCATTTACAAAAGCAGATCTATATGTTATAATAATAATACTACTTGGTATAGATTGAGATTTATGTCAAACTCATTGAATTAATCATATTTTGTCAAGTGAATTTATAAATTTTTGAGAAAATTTTGGTCTATTGTTGGGCCTTTATTGAGTTCAAATGCATTAAATTTGATTAATGGTAATTATGTGAAATTAAATCTAATCAAGGTTAAATGGTCATATTTTTTAATTATTTTGTTAAATGATTGATTTTAGGATATTTGATACTGCTCAAGACCAATTTTTATTATAGGTACCTTTAAAAGAAATTTGTATCAAAGGGGACACCCATCTTAATCCATCCATTCGCCACTATTTCCAGGGACATTATCCATTATTGGGCTAGCCATTAACCCATTCGGTCCATTAACAAGCACTCTTTCATTAAGCCATTATTATTGGGCCACCATCAATCTATTCCCCAAACCAATACGCTGGGAGCATTCAGAAATATTGGAAAAAAGTGGAGGCAATTGGATTGGAGCCCTCAATTTCAGCGGCACAGGCATCTCCATTTTGTTCCATCACCAAGCCGCCACTTCCATCATCGAATCCATCCACGGACATCATACGCACAGCTTTCCCATAGGATTCACAACACCATCTTTCCAGCTGCTCATCCGTCTCTGTTTCGCATTCTCAGTGTCATCCAAAGAAGAAGATGGCTGCAGCACTTGGTTTTCTGGAATTCTCCATGGCAATTTCTGGCTAAGTTTGGGATTCTCTAATTCAACAATAATGGCATGAGCTTGAGTCTTCAAAGGGGAGTTTTAGTTGCTTTAATTTCCTATCCAATAATTGATTAACAATTCCTAGGTCTTAGGATGGTTATTCTAATTGTTGGAATGATTTTGTTATTTGATAGGATTTATTTTGGAGATTATTGTGACTGGAATTATTGCTTGGCATTTGATATTGGACTTATTATAGCTTTAATTTCAATTACAATGTTGTGGTATCACATTGTGTTGAATTTAGAGTGAATATTTTGTGATTTTCTAAGGTGGCTTAGAATCTTGGATCAAATAATCTTTTACTAGCTTTAATTCTAATTGAATTTCAGAGTTACAATTAAGCAGTGGTTTTATTATCCTTAATTCATTTTTACTATTCTGGTAGCAGTTAGTAAATTGGAAGTTTGGAAAATATTTTGTGGCAATTCGAGGTGGCTCGGTTGTTGGATTAAAGCTTAATTATAATTCTTTAATTCAATCTTTTAACTCTCATATCCATTAAAGTGATGATTGCCGGAGTTGTTGAGTTGGAGAATTGATTTCCATCATCGTTTATTGTGTTTATCTTTCTTCATTTGGTTTATTTGTTTTTATTCAAAAATATAAAAAAATATTTTAATTTTAGTTTAATTCACAGTATCCACATAAAATTTCCTCCAACTATTTTTCAATTTGAGTTACTCACATTTAATTACTAGGATTTCATTTCGTTTTATCGGCCCCTCAAAGTGAATACAACCCGGATTGGTGCTATACTACATTAATTCGGTTAAAATCTTTGACGCGGACTTAGGCGACTAAAAGTTCGCTCGTCACTCATCACACAAAAGACATATATAAACACAAATCCCATCGTTTTAAAAAAAATTCAAAGCTAGCTTCATTTCCCACTGAGACCTCAAGGCCTATATGTACACAACACACAGCCAAACCTTGAAATCCGGATTGATATGTATCAGCAAGGCACCTATAGTTCAATTTGTACTGATGCATTTGTAAAAGAGGATAGATAGATCAATCAATCTAAAAACAGAGGGAAAGTTAAAAGGGAGACAAAACTTAGAGAGAGTGGAATGATTTTAGATTTGTAAGGAAAAAATTGGAAAATAACCTTCTCTTGTTCTGCATATATAAGCTTATGCAGATATTTTGAAGTACAACAATGAACAGAAACAAGAAAGACGAGCGAAGCAGAGGTGCCGGAGATAATGCAAGTGAAGAGTATTGATAACCTTGAGGAATGAATATGTAGAGAAACGATCTTCAGATTCCATTGGAACAACAACAAGAAAGAAAAAAAAACTGACCTCTCTTTTGGAAGCTCGGTAGCCTTCGCTGTGAGCCTGTGACAAGGAATGGCTGGGAAAGGTCTATGAGATAAGTGATGCTGTTGAAAAGTGGCGGCATGGAGGCATTTTGAGAGTTGAAGCCTGGCACAGTGAGGGAAGGGAAGGAGAGACTAAACGAAGGTGAGAGAAAGTGAGGAGAAGCTAAAGGCTAGCAAATTCAAAGGGATGAAGTCATCAATCATAAATTTGTGCCGATGAGTCAAATCGCTTTTCGCTTCTCAGTTGCAGCACCTCTCCCCGTGACCTCACATCTAGACCTCACATGTGTTTATAAAAGTAGGCCAGGCCGTGCCTGTTAAGCGGCCTGACCTGTTTTAGAAACATGCTTTTCATGCGACTTCATCTTTGGCCTGGGCCTGTGAAAGTTTGCCATGCGTAGGTTTTTACAGGTCAGGCCACATGATGCTGGCCTGTTTCCACCTCTAGTTGGCTTTAGGAAGGAACTTTTGGAAATGGAGGAACTGTGCATGTACTGTTTGATTAAGATGTAAGCTCCACCGGAAACTTTGTCATCTGTATTTTATATTAAGGATCACCAGCATTATAACGTTGTTTTTGTTTTTGGATAGTTGTAACAGTCCAGCATCTCTCCCTCACATATATTGTCCATGCTGCAAGCAATCATATATGAGGGAAGGTATCCGCACAATTATAAGGGGTGTTTCATTTTCCTTTTTAACCAATGTGGGACTTCACATCCACCTCTATAGTGGTCTAGATATTATCTTTTGTAAACAGAGCAAGATTTTGTTTTCCTGAATTTCTGCAATAACCCAAAAAATATGTTAACAAGGGGAAAGTATTCATACATTTATAAGATATGCAATCGTAATAGGAGATAACTAATGTGGGACTTCACATCAGTAATCTCATCGTACCTAAAACAATAGGAGACAACAAGCCTTATTAATTCCACTATGTAGGATGTGTTAGATGCTTGGATTCACTACAACAAAATGTACTTTTTACTCTATATTTTTAACCCAATTAGCACCTTTCTAGAGGGGGTGTATATGTGAGGAGAGTAGAAAGTTAAGGCATACGACGCCCTATATTGATATATAGGGCGCCATAGGTATTTTTTTTAAAAACCATTCCGTTCACCCCTTTACTACATCGATAGATATGAGAGTTACAGGATCAAAAGCATTCATATTCCTAACCGCTTCCATTACAGGAAAATCAACCAGAAACATGGGCTTCACGCTTCTATGCGCCTTTTCCTTCTTCAAAGTGGGAGACGACGTGCGCTTGCTTCCTCACTTCCTGTAAGTTTTTACAACACAACACAAATTACAGAACCAACTAATACAATACCACCCAGAAAAATTAAAAAAAAAAAGTAAAAACAAAACGCCGGCTATGGATGATGAAATCACAGCAACGAAAGTCGCAGCAACTGATCCTCAGCTTTCTCCATCCTTCATCCGTTCCTCCCTCGCTGACCACAACCGCACAAAAGGGAGATTTCCAGGCCACCCACACACGAGACCCGAGGGCATCACCATTCCATCTTCATTCTCTACCTTCTCACCCAAAGACGCTGCGAATTTCTTCATTCTTATTCATTCCTCTCGGCACTAGAGAGAAGACAGAAGGAGACGAGCGAAGACCTTGACCAGCCACCATATTTCCACGCACCAGCAGACCACCCCTGGGAGAACTCACCTCACACCGACGCAGCCATCCTCACTCGTTCTGCTTGCCACCTCCACACTCTCTCCCTCACGCACGACTGGACGAGACCAAGAGAAGGAGCAGAGACACCGAGGAGGAAGACACACACGAACGCGACAACCTCCATTCCATTCGCCTGTCAATGAGTTGGAAGTTGGGCAGCGAAGAAAATGGAGAGATGGAGGGGCGATGTTGCGAGACAAAAAGACGAGTAGAAGACCAGAGAAGATAAGCGGCGCGGCAATAAGGGTTTGTGCGTGTGAGTTTTTAAATTAAATATGGGGCTTTTGACGCCCTACAATCTGCAAAGGGCGCTAAAAGTTTAATTTTTGGCGCCCTATATAATGTATAGGACGCCAAAGGTAGCCTTTTGGTTCCCTATATGCAATATAGGAACCAAAAAGTGTAATTTACGGCGCCCTATATGTGAAATAGGGTGCCGAAAGTTAGTTGAACTTTTGGCGCTCTATTTAACATATGGGGCGTCAAAAGTTCGCCGTCTTCATTTTTTACTCTCTATTTTTAAAAACGGACGTGAATTTCAGACGCCAAAACTATACTTTGTAGTAGTGATTATACAACAACCAATTGCTCTCCAATAGCTCCTTGGAAGCCTCTCTTTGTTTCCATGATGATGATAATGTGGTTGATTCTTAGATTAAACTGTTAATAAGGAACAATCATTTGAGCAGTTTCTTGTATCTTTGGTTTTTAATAAGCAGTTAGTTTGAGCTCCTTCTGATAAAAATCTACTCCTTTGAGGCAGAGAGACAAATTCAAATGTGCATATTAGTCCATCGATCCAAAATTCACCTCCAGGAATCTTATCCTTCGAAGAGTGGATTCTTGGAATAACGTCTTGTTGTTTCTTCATTTCAATGCCTGATGTCAAGGGTTTAGTATTTACTTGAAGAAAGCTCCGTGCGGCCTAGCAAGCTTAGCTTAAACTCAAGCTCTGGAACCTGCCAGTAAGCCTACAAAGATTTGACTTAGTTTGAGAACTAAATAAATCTAGAGAGAGAAACTAGAGAGATGGAGAGTTTGGGAGAATGCTTTGTATTGCTCAAATGCTTGGTTGTTACAAATGGCCCCCTTGGAGGGTATTTATGCTACTCCACCTCCTCAATGGACGGTGGAGATTGATTCGATCATACGGTCTAAAATCATCTTCCAGAACTCTCCCTTGAAATATCTAGATATTTATGCTAAAATATCTATATATTTACACATGCGAGGAAAAGTGTAGGGAGTTCTAGAATTCTCTTGAATATACAAGTATTTACATGGAATTTCTAGAGAGATCTAGGAACCCCTAGAATGAACCGTGACCCTGGGGAGGCTGAGAAATTTTGATCCCAAACCTCCATATTGCACTCAAGTAGAGGAATTAGTGCCTCAACCGTCATTAACGAGAGAGCAATTACCAAACACTAATCTGCCATATTTCCTGCATCGTCATCCTCACATATCAGAAATCACTCAACTCAATTTCGCGTGCCAAATACATCTCAAATCCACCAAAAACAATTCCAATTCCACAAGATTAAATTTGCAAATAAAGTATGATTCTCGATTTCCACCCTCGCATCTCGTCTATTTGAATACTCTATAAGGAAAAAACTGATGCTCAATGTTAGTTAATCAAAATGGCAACACATTATGCAATCGACGGGGCTACTAGGGTAAAAAAATCAGCAGATTATGTACCTTTGTGATCTCCATTCTGTCTACCTATTGTCCCACCATTCTGATTTCCCTGCTAGACAAGAAGAGTGAGAGAGAGAGAGCTGGGATTGTGCAGATATGAAGGAACTGAAGCTGGATTGATGATAGGATATGTGAAATTGGAGGGAAGGAAGCAGACGAGAGGAACCGCTGAATGGGATGAGGAGGGGCACGTGATGAGAATCGGGGAGATTCTTCATTGGTACTACCGCCGTACTGGATGGCAGAAGAAGGGGAAGGCACCGATTGAGAGAATGTTGGGAATTCATTACCCAAAGCCTCCATTTCTGAATCCGTATTCTGTGTTGCGACTTCTGCATTGTCCATTTTGTAATTCGACCAAGATTATCAATCTCCGACCAACAATTGGACCAACAAAACAATTGATTAAGGGTTAGTGGGTCAGAGTTATGAGGAATTAAAAAAATAATAAAATAAATCTCATCACATATTGACAGAATTAAATTATTCAAAATTTAAAATTCTAAAAACTGAGTAGTAAATTCCAATATTAATAAAATAACAATTACTAAATCCATAATATAGTTATAGTTTATTTATTATCCATGATTATTTACAATTTTAAAATATTCATCCTAATAAAATATCAAAATATATATGTTAATGGGACATTTTGTTTTTCCTTCCAACGTTTTGTTTTCCCCTCCAAAAACCAAAATGTTCTCCTCTATGTATTCTATAAAAGGAGTAATCAACATGCAACAAAATGATAGTATAGAAGTAGTTTATGTGAGAAAATGTCAACTTGTATTCTTCTAAACCATATATATATAAATTTAGCCTTTGACTTATACAATAATTGACTATGCTATCTTCAATCATCTCAGCACCCCCTATTTTTTATTGGACGATATCTACCGTCCACTGATGAAGAAAATCCTCGATCCCTCAAGCTATGTTTTATACTTCTTAGATTCCATTGTTCATATCCCACTCTAACCAAACAACTTCACCTTCATCTCAATAATTTTTTTTTAAAAAGAGTGACCGGGTCAACCCACCAAATCGGCCGGTTGACCGGTTTGACCTTGAGTTACCTTCCGATCAGTTTTGTTTGACTGGTTTGACCCCAACCCGAGGTCAGAATACAAATTGGACTGAACTGGAGGCTGATTCACCAGTTTTGATTCCAGCCTAGGTTTAATTGTCTGGGCTTTGACATATTCATGCTTGTATTTTTGGTAGCATTCGGATCCTCAGACCTTGGAATATTCAATTATTTTTATCGATTTTCAACTCAATTCTTATGATATTCAATTATCTTTATCCAGCTTATAACTCAATTATAATTTCACTAGCCACTTCTTAAAGTTTAATCCGATTTACAATTACATCGTTACTATTAGTAACATGGAAAATGATGAAGAAGTTGATGACATTATTGACATATTACCACCCTCAATAAAAGAGTCAACTTGTTAAAAGTTGAATTTTTTTTGAAGTGATGATACTCCCTCCAATTCTAAATAGCTCTTATGTTTAGAAATAAAAGTAGTAATTGTAAGCTCTGAAAACATGTATGCTTTAAACATATGTTTGTAATCTCTTATGGATTTGTTGTATGTTTTATCAGATGAAAAAACAAACCACTTTTAACGAAAATGTTATACAGTCTATGAGACCTAACTCTGAACCCAAAATTAGGATTGTCTTGAGAAAATGACAAAATTTAGGATATATAGGCTTGCAGGTTTGAGCTCATCTGACTTAGAGCTCGTTTGGATTTGCATATGAAAATTTAGGTTTTAAGACAAAACTTAAATTTGACCTCAAAATCTAAATTTTATATAAGTACTCATATTTTTTTAAGACTTAAATGTTGTTAGAAAACCTATATTTAAAAAAACTATTTTCTTATCAAATTACACTATCTCATGATATTGTTCTCTTTCCTCTTTTTCTTTTGTTTGTCTTTCATTTTTCTTACTTATTTTTTGCTCCGAACTCCATAAAAGCCAATTACTTTCCAAACAAAATCACATTTCAAAACTTAAGTTTTACCTTGAAATCTGTAAAAGCTATTCTCCAAAATTTAGATTTTGTCTTGAACTCCATAAAAGTTACTAAACGGATTTACAAACGAGCTCTCGTACTCATTGGAACCTTTGCCAAAAAATTTAGACTTAGGAATCAAGGCAATCTATTTTGAGAATTATTTTGATTTCAAAGAGTCAGGCATCACAGGGTTAAGTCTAGTAGAAAATGAGCTGGTCGGTTACATCTTGATGTACTAAGGTTTGAATTCTAATAGAAGAAATTCAACATATAACCTTTGACAACGTCTAAAACATAATTATCTCTAATAAAAAGATTGATATGGTTTAGAGAAAAGAAGAGGCAAACACAACCTGAATAGTTGAATAACAAGTCTTTAGCCAAAAAAAAAAAAAGGAATAACAAGTCATATATACTAACAGCCCGTTTGGTTCAGTGAATGCGTAGGAATTGGATGGAATGAAAGGGAATGGAATGGAATGGAAGGGAAAATTTTTTAGGGTGTACTGTTTGATTGGCATTGGAATGGAAAATAGGTTGATGGGAAAATTTTTGTTTGGTTGGAGTAAAATTGTAAGAAAGAGAGTAGGAAAATTATATCAAATGACTATACTGCCCCTAATGACAAATGTAAAATGTTTTTTGTAAATATATTATTTATTAACAAATATTCAACTTATTTATATTTATTCTTTAACATTTAATTATATAATATATAATAATATTATATTTATTAATTATATATTATATTTAGAAATCACGATACTCGAGTTTTGAAAATATGAAACTCGGGTTTTACAAACCATGAGACACAACTCGAGTTCTAAGCATGCTGTAACTTGAGTTTTATGACATCTATGACATAACTCGAGTGTTCCCAAGCTATAACTCGAGTTTTACTGAATATATAGTGTCAAATTCCATTTAGATCACGAAACTCGAGTGTTGTAAATACAGAACTCGAGTTCTGCTTCATGAATTGCACTTGCACAGGTCACAGTCCACCTTTCAGCACATGGCTCAAATTGGAA
>JANTPZ010096917.1:0-17556 GCA_025593235.1 Vachellia pachyceras
AGAGTTATGATTTTCCAAAGTTAAGTGATAAATCTGGAAAAACTGGAAAGTTACCAAATGAACAGTGATTTTCACGGAATTAACTGTATCGATTGGGAAATTTTTGGAACTAGTGAGTATTTTTCCCTTATAGATCACTTAATAAGCTTCAAATATAAATTTGAACCACTCAATTTGGATTTTTCTAGAATTAGTTATGATTTTTCAAAGTTGGGCCAGAAATCTGGAAATTGACCAAATGAACAGTACACTTTTTTGAAAATTTCAAGTTCACTTCTTTGGTCAATTTAAGTTCTCCAAGGCCCTAAAGTGGTTCATTAGTGATCTAATATGATGTTTATAAGGGAAAATAAGGAGTGTTACACTGCCTCCAGAGAGAGAAGTGGAATTCGCTATTAATATAGTACCAGGAACAAACCCGATAATAAAGACTCCGTACATAATGGCTCCAACTGAGGTGAAAGAGCTGAAAGAGCGGATAGAGGAGCTATTAGAGAAGGGGTTTATCAGACACGGTGTTTCACCCTGGGAAGTCCCAGTTTTCTTTGTCAAAAAGAAAGACTAGAGTCTTAGAATATGTATAGACTACCGTGAACTAAATAAAATAATAGTAAAGAACAAGTACCCGCTTCCCCGTATTGATGATTTATTGGATCAATTGAGTGGTGCCAAAGTATTTTCAAAGATTGATCTCAGATCAGCCTATCACTAGCTCTATAACTCTCCTTAATTTTCCCTATAAGCTTCATAATAGATCATCAATGAACCACTTTTGAGCCTTAGGTAAATTGTAATGATCAAAGAAGTGGAATTGAAATTTTCAAAATCTTGTTACTATTCATTTGGTCAAATTTCATATTTCTGACCCAACTTTAAAAATTCATAACTAATTCTAGAAAAATTGAAATTGAGTGGTTTCAATTTCTATTTGAAGCTTAAAACATTTTCTACAGGGGAAAAATACTCATCAGTTCAAAAACGTGCCTGAATGATACAGTTAAATCCGTGGAGTTACACTGTTCATTTGGTCATTTTCAGTTTTTCCAGATTTTTGACTTAACTTTGGAAAATCATAACTCTTTGTACAGAACTTTAAATCCAGTGATATTTGGCTTGTTTTAAAGCTTAGAATGGCTAGTATTAACTCAAAAGGTTCAGCCCAATCGGAGTTCATTTGCTATTTTTCACGTTATATTCAAATTCAGGGCTTATTCAACATTCTAACAACCTTGTAACCAATTTACCATTCCATATTCTCATTATTACTCATGCATTTGGTAGTCATGAAAACATACATTCGCTACTCCTTCATTAGCATACTTGTAGAAGTTTAACTTACATAACTACACAGCATTGCATAAAGTAACATACCTATAATGGCTTTTTCCTTACCCTTGGATGAGCTTCCACCTAAAATGGTTAGTTGGGGGAGAATGAGATTTTTGGAAATCCCAGTAGCAAAACTTTCTAACATACATTATAAAATTTGCATGACATAAATTTCTAAACAAGTGTGAATGCATAATAGATAAATGTGCAACATGAGACAAGCATATGCATATGGCCATAGCACAACAAGCACATATTCACACATCCATTTACATAATATAAGTCATGCACAACTTGAAAGCAATTTTCACAACAATAGCTTGAGTTAGAAGGTCTTGCTACCTTTGTTTCTTAATCTCCTTTGACTTGTAAACTTTCTTTATAGCTCTTTCCAATGAGCTTCTTGAGTTCTCAACTTCCTAAACAACATTTAATAACATAATCATCATTCTCAAGCCACTAACAATCCATAAAAGTTACAAAAACGCAATGTGACTTTTCTTGGTCCTTTAAGGCATCCTAGAACTTGGAAATTTGTCTTAATTGTTTCTAATTCTTTCCAAATTCCTTGCTCACTTTAACCAACATAAATCCTCATTCTAAAGCCAATGGAATCATCAAAATCATCAAAAACATACTCCTTCATACAGAAACAGCTTGGCTGAAAAACAGAAATGACAAGCACTGAAAAGATTTTCAAACTTCCTTCACCTATAACAACATATTCTTGATCCCAAACTACTTTTCATGCATCCATTAGATCTAAAACAACCCATCCTCATCAAATGGAAAATTGGACAGCATCTCCCTTTAGGGTTTTAGATTCAAAAAATTCATACAAACAACAAAACAACAAACTATATACATCAATCAACTCCTTATGATGCAAGGATTGTTTTGGTACCAATTTCATGAGCTAAAACATTCTCTTTCTAATTTTTGATATCAAGAACCCTAACTTTCAGATTTCAAAAGAGGAGACAAATCCAAATTCCAATCTATGGAAGTTGTAGAGGAGAGCACAAGGATCAAGAATATGTATAGGTTCAAGGGGTATAAGCTTTTACCTTGCTAGTTCTTCAAGCTTTCCTCTTCTTTGTTTATTCAAAAATGGCGTCTTCTCCTCTATTTTGGGAGTGTCTTGGCCGTGCTAAATGAGAGGAATAAGGAAGAAATGGTTTAATTAAAATATCTATAAAAGAATGGATGGCCAAGATTAATTCTTGCTTTACAAGTTTGATCTAAGGGCTCACAATGATTCCACCTTGATCTCACATGCTTAATTCTCATTGGTGGATCATTAATGAGGCTTATCTCATGCTAATGGAAGGGGTAGGGACGGTTGGGACCTTGGTTAGGCTAACCGAACTGAATTTCATCCAATTACCTCTACCAATTACACGTACTACTGGTAAACGTAACTTTATTCTGGTAAATTTTTCTGGACTTTTCTAGAGATGTTTTCTTTCTCTTATGTCCATAATTCCCTTATGAATGTGGTGAAATATTTCTTCCGAAAATACCCCTGCATCTCATCTGAAATCAACAGGGTTTTCTTATCCAATCTAAGCCCTTGAAAAATGTACTTTCGGAGGGTAAAATATTTTTATTACATCAAAATTCATGTATTTTCTACTGATTCTATAACCATTTTCCTTTTCTCAATTTAACCTCTGGATTGCCCAAAATAAATTTTTGAATAAAATTATAATATAGGGCTTTCAGGTCTTTTTCGGTCCCAATCGAGAATTTCGCCTCTATCAGCTTCAGGGCAATAATTTTTATAAAATACTACATAATTCACTTTATTTTTCTGTAGTTTGGAATCAACTGATTCGAGCTTTCCATATACCTCTAACAAGGTTAAGTAAGGAGTATTACATAAAGTAAACTGGAAAAATAGTTCCTGTTGCTAATCCAAACGGGCCGAATGTGTAATATCCATGTATTTATGTAATCTGAAATAAATGTTAAACTGGTAGTAATGAGATGAAATAAGACTCATAGGAAGAAAGCACGGGAAAAGTAGATAACAATGGGCTGAAAAGCTTAAAGTTAGATTTGGGCTATCGGGTGAATTTTTATAAGAACTTCATAGTTAAGTGTTCTTGTCCCAAAGTAATGTGAGGATGGGTGACCTTCTGGGAAGGACCCACATGTCATTTGACAAAAGAAAAGACCAAAGGATATAATGGTCTTTAAATGTGAAAAGTAAGGGTAGAATCGGAATTATGAAAGTTTAGTAAAACTAAGGGCATAATGGTCAATAAAAGAAAAAGGAAGGGCATTTTGGTCCTTTGACCAAGTCAAAGTTTGATCAAAATCTACAGATACCCAATGGACAGAGCAGAACTCACTAATCATAACCGTGAGTCCCGTGAGATTCGGACCAAATTTTTGTCTATGGAATTTTAAATGGCAGAAGTCAAATAAATAATTATTTGAAGTATCTGGAAATCCTGATCAGTTGAGTTAAGATTATAGAAAAATAAAGTGGATTATGTAGTATTTTATAAAATTATTGCCTTGAGTCTGATAAAGGCGAATTTCCCGATTAAGATGGGAAAAGATCGAAAAAGACTCGAAAGCCCTACAATTATGATTTTATTCAAAAATTTATTTTGGATAATCCGAAGGTCAGATTGAGGAAAGAAAAGTCGTCAGAGGACCAGCAGAAAATATAGAAAATTTTAACATCTTAAAAATATTTTACCCTTCGAAAGTACATTTTCAGGGGCCAGGAAATTCTGTTGAATTTAGATGAGATCCAAGGGTATTTTGGAGGAGGAATTGTGCCACATTCATGAGGAAAGTGTGGACATAAAAAAGAGGAATTAAACATCTCCAGAAAAAGTAATGAAAAGTTTACCGGAATAAAGTTACTTTTACCGGTAAAAAGTGTAATCGGATGAAGTAATCGAACAATAACCGATTTGGTTGGTGTAACCAAGTCTTCAACCAAATCATATCCTCAAGTACAAGCATTAATGGCTACTTTATGAGGACCAATGAGAATGAAGCACATGTTAAAGATGTGATAAGATATCATTCGTTAGATCGAGCTTATAAATGAAGAATTAATTGTAGCCATCCATGTCACTGTGAAGGGATAAGATAAGCTAGATATTTTCTAGCCTCATCATGGCTCATTAAATGCAACCAGTAAGAAGCCGATTGGTGTCATGCTCGGTGGAAGAATATGAGACATTAAATCTTGGCTTGCTTTGAAAGACTAATTTTTAGCCATTAGATCAAGTAATTGGACTTCCATTAAGTTTGGTTAAGGTAACTAAATCCCTAACCATTAGTTACCATCAATAATGCTCATTAATAACTACTTTTTGTCCTCCAATGAGAGGCCATTAAGTGTATGATAGGTGGATGGATTTTGAGCCCTTGAGATCAAGGCTTGAGTTTCAAGAACCAATCTTGGCCCTTGATTATAAGCACATGATTTTTAAGTTATATTATTCTCTTCCTCCTCCTTCATTGTGCACGGTTTTGGACAGCAAAGAGGGGCCAAAATTGACGCCATTTCCATGGAGCAAAGGAGAGAAAAGCTTCAAGAAATCTCAAGGTAAGAAGCTAAACCAAAAAAACCTATACCTTTTCTTAATCCTTGCAACCTCCTCTACCTTTTCCATGGATTGGAATTTGGATTAAAACTCTCTTTTTCAAGTTTGATGGCTAGGGTTCTTGAGAGCTAAAGTTAGAAAGAGATTGATTTAAAGCTAATGAATGGTTGCAAAACACTCCTTGCATGATAAAGAGTAGATTGATGTATGTATTGTGTTGGTTTGTATGAATTTTTGGAATCTCAAACCCTAAGGGGAGGTGTTGTCCAATTTTTCATTTGAGGTAGAAGAGTTGTATTCAAGTTAAATAATGCATGAGAGACATTTTAGGTCAAGAAAATGATGGTGTATAAGTTGAAAGCTTGAAAAATTACTTTCCCTTTCCTCTTGAAGCATTTTCGGCCAGACATGTTTCTGTATGAAGGAGTGTGTTTTTGATGAATTTGATGCTTCCAATGACTTTAAAATGAGGAATTGTGTAGGGGTAAAGTGAGAAAGGAAATTGGAAAGCTTTGGAAACCATTACGACAAGTTTTCAAACTCTAGGATTCCTTAAAAGAGCCAAAGAACTCATGTTACGTTTTTGTGATTTGTATGGATGAGTAATGACTTGAGAATGATGATTATGCTCTTAAATAATGTCTAGGAAGTTGAGAACTCAAGTTGTTCATTGGGAAGAATCATCAAGAGAGCTTTACAAGTTAAGAGAAATTAAGAAGTAAAGGTAGCAAGACCTTCTAACTCAAACTACAAGTTGTGAAAATATCTTGAACTTGTGCATGACTTATGTTATATGAATTGAATTGTGAATGTGTGCATGTTGTGCTATGGCCATATGCATTTACATGTCTCATGTTGCACATTCATTTCATTATGAAATCACACTTATTAGAAAACATGTCATGCAAATTTTATAATGTATGTTAGAAAGTTTTGCTATTGGGATTTCCTAAAATCTCATCCTCCCCCAACTAACCATTTTAGGTGGAAGCTCAAGTAAAGGTAAAGAAAGTTACATGAAGAATAGATGAAGCATAATGTTGCTTATTACTTGCCAAGTTATATGTTCATATATTGTGTATATGTTTATGAGCTATGGATGTTTTGTAAATTCTTAAATCTCTTCGTGATAATATTTGTATTTGTATATGAAAGCACGTGAGATCATGGGAGGTGAGCAATTGGGCCAAAAAGAGTTTCTACAAAATTGTTAAGAAAAAGAAAGTTTTGAGAAAAAGGGGGTTAAGACCCTGAAATGCACCTAAACGTTGGACAGTGGGAAAAATAGTAAAGGAATCCCAATTGATCTGAAATTTGGTGGACAATTAGTTCATATGGTGAGGTTTAAAACGAGCCAAAGTTTGCTGGAATTGGACTTCTGAGCAAGGGGTTATGATTTTCCAAAGTTAAAGGAAAAACCTGGAAAAATTGAAAAGTAACCATATGAACAATACATATTCACGGAATTAACTGGGCAAGAATTTGGTCAAAGAGATATTTTTCTCCATTAAAGGACTTCATAAGCTTTATTTAGAGACTTGAACCACTCAATTTCAATTTTTTTAGAATTATTTATGAATTTTAAAGTTGGGCCAGAAATCTAAAAATTGACAAATGAATAGTGACCCGTTTTGAGAATTTTCAATTTCACTTCTTTGGTCATCCTAAGTTATCTAAGACCCAAAAATGGTTCATTGATAATCTACTATGAAGCTTATAGGGGAAATTGAGGAGTGTTACCGAATGAATGTTAGAATTTTTAACACGTGTTAATTAGAAAAATCAGGTTTCATTCCATTCAAGTACAAGCGAATGAAGGCTGGATGGTTAAGAAGCAAAGTCAGGAGCTTAGAACCAGAGATTGCAAAGTGGAACCAGCAATGAAGGCAATAGTATTTTAGGAACGTGAAGGCCAGAGGTTGTAGCAGACTGTGAAGTGGGACCAGGCTCACCGATCTCTTGTGCGCTTGATTTTCCTCAAAGCATTTAGTGCTCCAGACCTGACATAAGTTCACGCGTAACAGAGGTGTGAGAAAAAGCAGCATCAGCATGAGGCCTACATGCACATACATGTGTATCCTTTGCTAAATGCCAAACGAAAAGGACGAGAGGAAACTGAATTATTTTTTTTGATTACAAGAGGAAACTGAATTATTAATATATTGATTTCTTCCTTATAATCTAATGACTCGAAGTGCTTCTTCCTCTCTATTAATGAGATATTATGTTGCCACCACATATGTACTTGGTGGTGGCTGTCAGGTTCAAAGGAGAAGGGTGATGAAAATAGTTATAGTTTTGATAGGTATTTGTGTCTTTTTCTTTTTATTTACAAAAGCTCACACCTCTCTAAAAATATAAATATTGAAAGCATCTCTCTATTTTTTACTATTTTTCATTCTGCCTTTTATATATTTGTGAGTCATCAAATGCTAAATTAAAAGAATTTATTCAATGAGATATCAATTTTTGGTGCCATATTTGAGAATATTAATGATAATATAATAACTTTAAATAAAAATAAAATAGGTTAAAATAAATAATAATTTTTAACATGCAATTCTGAAATAGAAAAATATCTATTATTTTATTTGTTTTAACCGCTTTTTTTCAACCTGACATATTGAAAGGTTGATTCCTAACAAAAACACCATGAGGAACTTAACATCCCAAAAATTCTACCGAAAGCTCAAAGATTTTTTTTCCATGTGTAGATAGAGAGGATTTCAAACATCAATTCATTAAAACATTCCCAGTTCATCCATAAAATACACATAATTAATAGCAATTCAAATCCTCTCAAAATATCAGAGTAAAAAAATAAAATAAATTCCAAAATATTAGAGTAAACAAAAATAAAATGCGGAAGTCTTAGAGTCATGGCAATTTAAAATGATAGCATATGCCTAAGGGCACAAGAGAACCAACAAGGCTCATTCCATAGGTGTCTTCCCTTGCTGCCTACTAGAACAATCACCTGAAAATGTTAATATAATGGGGTAAATTCCACGCCCCAGTAACTCTGAAAGTTTCTACCACACACAAGTAAACGTCATACAATTAAAAAGGAATATCCGATTCAAGAAATACATTTGTGTATATATATGAAGTAAACATAATATAAACAATTTCATAATTTCTTTCATAATTATGCAACTCACAATCATCATCACAAATAATGCATAATAATGTAATAGGCAACCACCCTTATATCACCGTCCATCCTTATTCCGCTGACGAGCCATAGGCTAACACATAGTCCAACAGAAACTTATCCATGTAACTGGATTGTCTCAAGCTCACCAGTTCCTTAAGATACACCCGGCCAAAGGTGTAGAGCTCAAGCCTAGACTATGGCTCCCCTCCTTAGAAGAAAACCGAGGAGGTGTCACATGTCCCACAATTTCAATGCAATCTCGACCAAAGGAAAAACACGGAAAAAGGGGCCCTGACAAATGCCATCCACTGTGCACTAAGTGATGGCTTATCACGTGATAAATTCTCATCATACATATGTTTCCTCCATACTCCAGCCCAATCACCACAACCGCCATGACAGGTATAAAAATTTCCATGCATTATGTATAGTGAAAATTTTAAATAATTGCATTTATATAATTAAATTCAAAAATGTATAAAACATAATTCAATCACAATTTAATCATATACGGTTCACAAGTATATGGAAGAATATTTAGAGTTACTTGTAGCTCCCAAACTTACGGTAATAACACAAAAGTTACCCCAAGGTTCTCAAATGAGAGTCTACAAAAATCATATACAACAATTTCTATCAATATGCTATTTAACCTATTCTAAAAGTTGCTTCAAGGATAATCTAAATACCTAAGACTACCCTTTACACTCACATATATATTTTTATTTATAAAATGACTTATTTATTTATATGATGTAAATATATATATTTTATTTTTTTATGTTTTTTTAAATACGTATAATAATATATTATTATATATATTTTTAGATTTACAATATTATATATAATATTTTATTATATAAATATACGTAAGTCATGCCACTTACCTTATTCCTTTTACTTTATATATTATATATATATATTAATATATATCTTTAAATAATTTATTTAAAATAATTTATGATTTATTTCAAATACTTTGTATTATGAATAATAATCATAAATATATATACACACAAATATGTATATATATATTTATATACATATTTTTAATAAAAATATACTTAACTATATATATACATGAATATGTGTTAAATCATGTAGTAGCAAGAGTAATATCTTTGCTAATATTAATCTAATCATTTAATTATCAACTATTTAGTGCAAATATAAATATATGAAAAATTATATATTTTTAAATATAACTAAATTCGCAATAAATATTTCAAGTATCAGAAAAATAAATTTAACATCACAGATCATAGTTATAAAAATATATCTACAATTTTATAGTCTTCTACAAATAAAACTTAAACTGCAGAAAAATATAAATTCTAAAATATTCTCTAATCAACATAATATTACTACCATTAGAAAGAGAAAAATATTTAGAACAACTTTTATGAAGGAAGTTTACTGAAAATAAATAATTTTACTTACCTAAATAATCCTAGAAGTAAGACTTTAGACTGGAAAGTGCTCCTTCCATATGCCTCTTCTCCCTCTCACGCACCCTCTATTTCTTTTCCACTCTCCCTCTCCGGTAGCTCTTTCTTCTCTCAGCTGGAATGTGTGTGTGTGTGTGAATAATGTGTGAGGAGAGTGAAGAATGTGTGAGGGTGTTTATAATACCCCCTCACGCCAAGCCTATGCATTAATCATCATCCCCACTGCCACAACCATACCTCTGCCCATCATTTTTTTTATAAAAGGCTGGCAAGAAGATGCTTTCTCCTCCCTGGCGGTGTGTGTGTGTGTTGCTGGAATGGGAATAAAAAGGTGGCTTCCATGTGTGAGCATGTTGGAATGTGAATAATGAGCTTTTTGGGTGGTGGTTTGAAATGATATTTTAGATGAGTGGCCCCCTATGTTTTGCTCGCTGGAAATCCCAGAATGGATGATTAATGGGACGTGACAATTCTCCCCACCTAAATAGAAATTTTGTCCCCAAAATTTCACTCCAAAGAGGGAAGAAAACACACCAAATACAAAATAATACGAATATTCCACCATCAAGCCAATCGCAAACACTAATCATCATACAAACACCAACAAGACGCAACATAAAAATGCTTAAAAACACTAGCCTATCCCAAAAAGAAAGAGGGAAAATCATGCTGCATCCGCTCTTCCGGTTCCCATGTAGCATCCCTCGTGACATACCCTTCCAGCAAATTTTCACCAACCGAACAACCCTTCTCTCAATTGCTTGTCCTGTACATCCACAAGCCTTTTTAGCTCTGCTTGATAAGTCATATTCTCCCTTAGCTCAACCTCCTCTGGCTCAATTACATGAGATGGATCAGGGTGATACTTCTTCAGTTGAGATACGTGAAACACGTTGTGCACTCTTGACAGGGATGACGGTAAGGCAATTCGATAAGCAACTGATCCAATTCTCTCCAAAATCTCATACGGACCAATGAATCAGGGAGTTAATTTCTTCGCTCTAATATATCTACCAATACCCATCACCGGTGAGACCTTAAGAAACACGTGGTCCCCCACTTCAAATTCCAAAGGTCTGCGTCTCCTGTCTGCATAGCTCTTTTGTCTACTTTGAGCTGTCAATAACTTTTGACAGATCAACTCTATCTTTTTTCGTTGTCTCGTCAATCAAATCTGGTCCAATCACCGTCCTTTCACTCAATTCTGTCCAACACAAAGGTGATATACACTTTCAACCATACAATGCCTCAAAAGGAGCCATCTGAATGCTCAAATGGTAGCTGTTATTGTAGGCAAACTCTGCTAAAGGTAAGTGACTATCCCAACTACCTTGAAGTTCGATTGCGCAGGCCCTCAACATATCTTCGAGAGTCTGAATTGTCCTCTCTGTCTGACCATCTGTCTGCGGGTGATAAGTCGTACTAAACTTTAACTTAGTCCCCATAGCCTTCTGCAGAGACTTCCAGAAGTCAGCCGTGAACCTTGGATCTCGATCCAAGATGATACTTTCTAGCACACCATGCAAATGGACAATCTCCTTAATGTACAACTCAGCCAATTTCTGAAGGGAATAGTCAGCTTTAATAGGCAAAAAGTGAGCAGATTTAGTCAATCAATCAACAATTACCCAATTAGCATCATATCCATTTCGGACTGGCAGCAAACCCATGATAAAGTCCATAGAAATACTATCCCATTTCCATCTTGGGATTTCTATATTCTGTAATAGATGTGAAGGCTTCTGATGTTCAATTTTGACTTTCTGGCAAGTTAAGCAATGAGTAACAAACTCAGTCACATCTTTCTTCATACCTCTCCACCACCAATTCCACTTGAGATCATGATACATTTTAGTTGCTCCAGGGTGAATTGTGTATTTACTCCTGTGAGCTTCATCAAGTGTAAGCTTTCTTAATTCCCCATCATTAGGGAGACACACTCTCCCTTTATACCTCAGTATCCCATCTTCACCAACCTCAAATTTTGTCTCTTTCCCTTCTTCAACATCTTCCCTAACTCCTAGCAGGTACTCGTCCTTGAATTGAGAAATTTTAATTTCTTTCCAGGTCACACTTTCAATGGTCAATGCTTTCATAGAAGCAATTAACCCTGACATCACATTGATGGGTGTACTTTGTAACTCCTCCAACAACCTATGCTCCCGTACCATCATCTGAGTTGCATATATTGATTTCCTGCTAAGGGCATCTGCTACAACATTCGCCTTGCCTGGGTGATACTTCAGCTCATAATCCTAGTCTTTAAGGAACTCCATCCACCTCCGTTGTCGCATGTTTAGCTCCTTCTGGTCAAATAGGTACTTCAGACTTTTATGATCACTGAAAACCTCAAATTGTGAACCATAGAGATGGTGTCTCTAAATCTTCAATGCAAACACCACTGTCGCCAATTCCAAGTCATGAGTAGGGTAGTTTTCTTCATGTGTCCTCAATTGTCGAGAAGCATAAGCAACGACCCTACCATTTTGCATTAGTACACATCCAAGTCCCTTTCTAGAAGCATCTATATACAAGGTAAAAGTTTGGGTAGGATCTGGGATTACAAGTACCGACGCCGTTGTCAACTTAATCTTCAAATTTTGAAAGGTCGCTTCACACTTATCATTCCATATATACGGCTGGTCCTTTCTGGTTAATTTAGTCAATGGCATAACTATCTGTGAAAAATCTTTAATGAATCTTCGGTAATAGCCTGCCAATCCCAAAAAGCTTCGGATCTCCGTGACACTTTGGGGTCTCTCCCAATTCAACACTACATCAATTTTAGTGGGGTCCACTAATACTCCGTCAGCTGATACAACATGACCCAAAAATTTAACTTCTTTCAACCAAAATTCGCACTTAGACAGTTTTGCATATAACTTATGCTCTTTCAACACCTGCAACACCACTCTAAGATGTTCTTTATGTTCTTCCTCGTCCTTAGAGTAAATGAGGATATCATCAATGAAGACCACTACAAACTTATCTAAGTATGGCCTGAAGATTCTATTCATGTAATCCATAAAGATTGCGGGTGCATTGGTTAGCCCAAATGGCATAACAAGAAATTCATAATGGCCATATCTCTTTATGAATGCCGTTTTTGAGATGTTCTCAGCTTTTACCCTTAGTTGGTGGTAGCCTGATCTCAAATCGATCTTTGAAAACATTGATGCTTCAGTCAATTGGTCAAGTAGATCATCAATCCTAGGTAAAGGATACTTATTTTTTATGGTTACTTTATTCAATTGGCGATAATCAATGCACAGCCTCAGACTTCCATCTTTCTTTTTCACAAATAGTACAGGCGATCCCCAAGGAGATACGCTGGGTCTGATGAAACCCTTCTATAATAACTCTTCAATCTGCTTCTTTAATTCTGCTAGTTCTGATAGTGACATTCGGTAATGAGCTTTAGAGATAGGAGCTGTACCGGGTGCAAGATCAATAGAGAATTCCACTTCTAGCTCTGGAGGTAGACCCACCACCTCTTTCGGAAACACCTCTGGAAATTCGTTTACCACCTCGATTCCTCCTATTCCTTCTTCCACTTCTCCTTGGATGGAGAAAAACACCATGTATACTTGACAACCTTTACGAACACTCTTTTTGACTCGTACTGCAAACAGCAACTGTGGCCCGCTCGAAATCATGGAGGCAACTGGGAAAGAAACAGTTCTTCTCTTACAACCAAGGATGGCGTCATTCTCTAACAACCAATCCATTCCTACTATCATATCTATACCCTTCATAGGTAGACAAACAAGATCTATAGTTGAGACTCTACTATCAAACTCAATCATACAATTCAAGCAAGCCTTAGAAGTTTTCACTGAGGCTCCCGCCGGTGTTGAGATAATCATGTTAAAAGGCAATTGATGTACAAGTAATTTCAATCGAGACACGCAAGCATCAGATATAAATGAATGTGTTGCACCAGAATCAAATAAAGCATCAATCTCAAAGCCTTGGAGTTTGAGAGTACCTTTAATCAAGTTTGGAGCACTATTAGCTTCCTGTTGAGATAAGGCGAACACCCTACCTGGAATGGTAGCTCTCATGTCATTGGCCCCCTGAGAGCCTTCCTCACAAAATCTAGAGATATGACCTGGCTTTCCACACTTGAAACAAATCACGCAGTTTCCCTGGTGCATCCTCCCACACTTAGCACATTTCTGAGAATTAGCTGTACTTGCGACAAGAGCTGTGGAGCCTCTATAGGAATGCTGCCCTACACTGAATTGACTCCTCTAGGGCCCACTGAATTGACTCCTTGGTGGTCCACTGAATCGATTATTCGAAGGTCCACTAAAATGATTTCTTGAGGATTGGCCAAAGTGCTTCTTTGTCCTACTGAAGCTAGAACCGTTCTTTTTGATACCTTCTATGTTCTGAAACCCCTTCATCTTATCATCCTCCTCTTCTCGCTTACTTCTCGCAATCATGCATAGCTTGTCACACATCTTCTCAAAATTAGTTATCTCATCCAGAAAAGGTGATAAAGCTGTTCTCAGCTCCGGCCTTGCTTTCTCAACTAGCCGATCACACAACCATTTGGAGTTGCTTTGAGAATACTTGCAAAACTTGGACAGCTCCAAAAAGCGAGAAATAAACTCATCTTCATGCAAATTCTCCTGCTTAAAAGTCAGGAATTTAGTCTCCTTCGCCACTCTAATGGAAGTAGGGAAATAGTAATGCTCAAAATTCTCCTTGAACTCCTCCCAAGTAATCACATCATCCTCTAACTTGGTACTCTCCCACCATTCCTGCGCTGCCTTGTATAAAAGCTGCTCAGCAACTAGCACCTTTTGTTCAGAGCTGATATCCAAAACCTTGAAAATCTTTTCAAGCCTCTTCAACCATTCTAGCGCTTCAACTGCATCCAGCTTTCCCTCGAACATTGGAGGGTTAAATTTCCTGAAGCTAGCCTAAACCTTAATAATGGATGAGGTATGGGGGTGAACCTCAGAACTGCTGCCACCAGTGGATTCAGTGCTTTTTCGGTTGCCACCTTTTGATAGGTGGTCACTAGGGGTCTTCTCGTGTCCATCACCGCTACCTCTCAGCCTTGCTAATTCATCATCATGCCTCTTTACGGTTTGATTGAGGTCTAGGACGAGATCGCGCAACTCTAGCAAGATCGCGTTATCTTGGCGAGGAGGACCATTTTGATGAGGAACGGGGGAAGAATTAGTCCTTCAAGTGTTCACCATTCTTGCTTCTAAGATGAACACCATAAGGTCATTAAACGTGTTAACTAAAAAGTAAATATATTCTAACACTAAATAAAGGGAAGTGCCCATGTTATAAAATTCAAATTGTCATACCCTCTAAAAATATGAAAAGTCAAACTTCTAAAATCATTTCTTCAAAACATGCGAATAAACTAGTCACGGAATGTTATGACTCTGATACCAAAAATGTAACATCCCAAAAATTCTACCGAAAGCTCAAAGATTTTTTTTCCATGTGTAGATAGAAAGGATTTCAAACATCAATTCATTAAAACGTATTCCCAGTCCATCCATAAAATACACGACATTAATAGCAATTCAAATCCTCTCAAAATATCAGAGTAAAAAAATAAAATAAATTCCAAAATATCAGAGTAAACCAAAATAAAACGCGGAAGTCTTAGAGTCATGGCAATTTAAAATGATAGCATGTGCCTAAGGGCATAAGAGAGCCAACAAGGCTCATTCCATAGGTGCCTTCCCTTGCTGCCTACTAGAACAATCACCTGAAAATGTTAATATAATGGGGTAAGATTCCACGCCCCAGTAACTCTGAAAGTTTCTACTACACACAAGTAAACGGCATACAATTAAAAAGGAATATCCGATTCAAGAAATACATTTGTGTATATATATGAAGTAAACATAATATAAACAATTTCATAATTTCTTTCATAATTATGAAACTCACAATCATCATCACAAATAATGCATGATAATGTAATATGCAACTACCCTTATATCACCGTCCATCCTTATTCCGCTGACTGGAGCCATAGGCTAACACATAGTCCAACAGAAACTTATCCATGTAACTGGATTGTCTCAAGCTCACCAGTTCCTTAAGATACACCCGGCCAAAGGTGTAGAGCTCAAGCCTGGACTATGGCTCCCCTCCTTAGAAGAAAACCGAGGAGGTGTCACATGTCCCACAATTTCAATGCAATCCCGGCCAAAGGAAAAATACGGAAAAGGGGTCCTGACAAATGCCATCCACTGTACACTAAGTGATGGCTTATCACGTGATAAATTCTCATCATACATATGTTTCCTCCATGCTCCAGCCCAATCACCACAACCGCCATGACAGGTATAAAAATTTCTATGCATTATGTATAGTGAAAATTTTAAATACTTGCATTTATATAATTAAATTAAAAAATGTATAAAACATAATTCAATCACAATTTAATCATATACGGTTCACAAGTATATGGAAGAATATTCAGAGTTACCTGTAACTCCCAAACTTACGGTAATCACACAAAAGTTACCCCAAGGTTCTCAAATGAGAGTCTACAAAAATCATATACAACAATTTCTATCAATATGCTATTTAACCTATTCTAAAAGTTGCTTCAAGGATAATCTAAATACCTAAGACTACCTTTTACACTCACATATATATTTTTATTTATAAAATGACTTATTTATTTATATGATGTATATATAATATTTTATTTTTTATGTTGTTTTAAATACGTATAATAATATATTATTATATATATTTTTAGATTTATAATATTATACATAATATTTTATTATATAAATATACCTAAATCATGCCACTTACGTTATTTCTTTTACTTTATATATTAATATATATATCTTTAAATAATTTTTTTAAAACAATTTATGATTTATTTCAAATACTTTGTATTATGAATAATAATCATAGATATATACACACACAAATATGTATATATATTTATTTATATACATATTTTTAATAAAAATATACTTAACTATATATATACATGAATATGTGTTAAATCATGTAGTAGCAAGAGTAATATCTTTGCTAATATTAATCTAATCATTTAATCATATACTATTTAGTACAAATATAAATATATCAAAAATTATATATTTTAAATATAACTAAATTCGCAATAAATATTTCAAGTATCAGAAAAATAAATTTAACATCACAGATCATAGTTATAAAAATATATCTACAATTTTATAGTCTTCTACAAATAAACTTAAACTGCACAAAAATATAAATTCTAAAATATTCTCTAATCAACATAATATTACTACCATTAGAAAGAGAAAAATATTTAGAACAACTTTTATGAAGGAAGTTTACTGAAAATAAATAATTTTACTTACCTAAATAATCTTAGAAGTAAGACTTTAGACTGGAAAGTGCTCCTTCCAGATGCCTCTTCTCCCTCTCACGCACCCTCTCTTTCTTTTCCACTCTCCCTCTCCGGCAGCTCTCTCTTCTCTCAGCTAGAATGTGTGTGTGTGAAGAATGTGTGAGGAGAGTGAAGAATGGATGGGGCTATTTATAATACCCCTCACGCCAAGCCTATGCATTAATCATCATTCCCACTGCCACAACCATGCCTCTGCCCATCAATTTTTTTATAAAAGGCTGGCAAGAAGATGCTTTGTCCTCCCCGGCGGTGTGTGTTGTAACATTCCTTATTTTCCCTTATAAACATCATATTAGATCACTAATGAACCACTTTAGGGCCTTCGAGAACTTAAATTGACCAAAGAAGTGAACTTGAAAATTTCAAAAACGTGTTACTGTTCATTTGGTCAAATTTTCCAGATTTCTGGTCCAACTTTGAAAAATCATAACTAATTCTAGAAAACTCGAAATTGAGTGTTTCAAATTTCTATTTGAAGATTATTAAGTGATCTACAAGGGAAAAATACTCACTGGTTCCAAAACTTGCCCAATTGATACAGTTAATTCTGTGAATATACACTGTTCATTTGGTAACTTTCCAGTTTTCCAGATTTTTCCCTTAACTTTGGAAAATCATAACTCTTTATATACACATCCAAATTTA
>JANTPZ010096919.1:0-13694 GCA_025593235.1 Vachellia pachyceras
ACTGGCATGAAGCTCAGTTAATTGGTGATCGACAATTATACTGAATACAGGCCTTGCTCTCAATTATTTATGATCCCATGAAATGTATTTAAACATTCATTTTTTTCATATTAATCCTTTCTAGTGCTGAGGGAGTTCGAGCCATGCATGGTAGCTGGGAGAATCAGCATTAATGCGTAAGCTGATCAAATTGTAAGTTATCTAACCTGATCTGATCAATTGTTCTTACAGTCGTTGGCAAAAAAAATGATCAAATACTTTTACTCGTGTTCAATACGAGTGGAATGAATTTTTGAGGACTAGAGAAAATGAGCCCCACCTTACTCAGTCCATCAAATAATTTAGAACCGAGCCGATAGCCTCCATTTCTCACCGGGCAAAAGCAAGCATCAGGATTCCAGAAACTGACACTCCACACTGCTTAACCCAGCAATTCTTTGGAAACCAATCAAATCCAAGAAAATTCAGAATCCAAAATGTCTTCAGAATAAAAGCATACCTAGTCAACAGAACAAGCAAGTTACCTAAGGAGGCTAAACAGGAAGCTTACGGAGCACATGCTTCACTCACTACAAAGCACAAACTCTAGCTTTCCATTTTTTTTTTTAAATTGAATCCTTCGTCAGCAAAAAAAAAATATTTGTAACAGCAAAACCGGAGTGAGAGCCCAGTAAAAAAAATAGTGTGCAGTGGCAGTGATAGAATTTTAGTAAAGAATTAGAAAACTTAAACTGCAGGAAAACCTTTTCGCGTCTAATAAGTCTTTCCTTTGTTTCAAGGCTGCTAAGGAAAAATGCCGAGAGGGGTCAATTCACATCCAGTTTTGACGGGATGAATGCCTTAGAGCCAGCAGCTAACTCGTCCATTGGGCACACCATGAATCGAAGCCTCCCCTTCTCCATGCCTCTTAACCAATCCTGGACTTTGCAATGCAGGCCTGAAAGAAAAGACAAACAGGAAATATTAAGTACTGAATGAAAATTTTTTAATTTAGATGCATATAAACATGTCTCCAGTGCAAAACATACCATGGCACTTTTGATCCAGAAAATACACCCATTCTTGCGAGAGTAGCCTAAGCACCCATGGTAGTCAATGCCCGAGGTATTGACACACCACCTTAATTGCCTCCTCGTCTGTTCATTGCTTTGTGTATATACAAGGAAATACAATAGGAGTGGGACATATGTCTCACACAAACAATATTATAGACATGTACATGCAGAGAGGAACACAAGGCAAGATGATACAATAAATGAATACAAAAGAATATATTCAACCCCCTGCTTTACTTCGAACCCTCTTCTTGTCCTCTTTCTTGTTGTCTGTCTGTCTGTTGTGTGTGTTTCATCATTCTTGAAGGTGCCCCAGTGGTACTGAGCTTTCCTCTAAGATAACAGAAGCGCATATGATGCAATGGCTTAGTTAGACAGTATGCCACTTGTTGTTCTGAAGGAATATACTTCACTGCTAATGTTTTTGACATTGACCTGAATGAACATCAATCTCAATATGTTTGGTTCTTGCATGGTGCACTAGATTTGAGGTCAGAGCTGCAGCACTTGTATTATCACATCATATTGTTGGTGTTCTTTCAAGCTGAAATTTCAGCTTGGACAAAAGGGATTTTATCTAGCACATTTCATCTACAGTATTAGCTAACGATTGATACTCTGACTTTGTACTTGATCGTGCAATGATTTTCTGTTTCTTTGAAGACCACGTACAAAGACGCAATATCCTCTCACATATCATCAATAATTAGAACAAGAGGCCCATTCAGCATCTGATAAACCAACTATATCCAAGATTCGCGACGGTTTGATGTGAATGTCATGGTACATGGTCCCTCTCAGGTATGGAAGCACTCTCTTAACTGCCTTCTAGTGTTCGGTTGTGGGTGAGAATAGGAATTGGCTCAATTTGCCAATAGTATAGCTTATGTCCGGTCTGAGTATTGCATAAATATTGTAGTGCCCTACTACACTTCTATATTGAGAGGGATTTGAGAGTTTCTGGCCTGAGTTTATTGACAGTGACTTGTGTCCAGTCATGGGAGTAGGACATGATGACCACACATTGAATATTTGAAAATGCTGCAATATACCCTGAATATATTTGGCTTGAGTCAAGAACATGCCTGTTTTATCCCTGTATTTTATAAGACTGAGTTGCTACCTATAACTGGAATGTCATCTCCAAAAATCAGAATCATCACAATTTTTACTCCAGATTAATGATTGGTAATTTGTGTAGATGTGGTTTAATGGCATAAGCTTGAGTCCCTGGATGATAAAAATAGCCTACCAAAAATACTGATCCCGAGGTCATTATGTGTAGGGGAGAAGAAACCATCCACCATGCGGACAAAAAACCAGGTGATATAGAATGTTATGCCGTGGAAAGGAGGATGACACTGCACATCACACCATGCTTGAGACAGGAGTTCGTATTGAAAGCAGTTATCAGGAAAAAGACGATAAACAGTGTTTAAATTAAAAGCCAGAACACATGTAGGAGCGTTTTAGATATTAAATATTGTGGGTGTTTCATTCTTTCTTTCTGCAGCAAAGTATGTATTCTCAGTGCAAAACTTCATCTTGAGCAGCGGAAATATGCAAATATCAAAGTTATCAATTAAAAGAGTACACCCTAAAAAGATCGTGCCAATACCATCCTGACATGAACTTCTTTGAGGCCCAGCTGCAAATTACCTTGGAAAGTGCCTGCGTGATAGAGGAAATCGAATTCATGTACTGAAATTAAATGCACACTTAACTGCGTACACTTGAACTCGAAACCAAGTCACGTACCCCTTGAATCAACGGTCACACGCAAGGTTTTAATGATCCGTGTGTTTGATCACAGTTGCAGCAAACGATTCGTTTCACCTCGGTGCTGGGTGTTATTATTGTTACTATTACTATTTCATTGTATTCGCTTTCCATTTTTTTATTGCGACGTTTTCCGGGTTGATGATTCGTAACTTTTCCCGCTCATAGAAGGGCGATGGTTGCTAATAATTAATAGATGATGGGATCTTTGACAAACAGCATCTTAAGGTGACATCAGATTCGTTGTAAGCCTAATGGCTATAATCCTGCAATGCTTCGAAGAATGTACCCAGGCCACATTAACCGATGACGACAACGTTGAACAATAATATTAGGACAGATATTCGAATTCATACATATGTTTGTTTACATTCCACTGCTTCACATTTTAAAAGGTGAAGGAGAAATATTGCCCCTCATCCCTTTCCTCTCCACCCCTCTACACCTCTATACAGTTCCTTTTTTCGTCACCATATATCTCATGTTCCATCTTTATATTCTTCCTCCTGGATGAACGCAGTTACCATAGCCTACAAAATACACACAGCCAGGGGAAAACAGTGATT
Source organism: Vachellia pachyceras (assembly GCA_025593235.1). NCBI lineage: Eukaryota > Viridiplantae > Streptophyta > Magnoliopsida > Fabales > Fabaceae > Vachellia > Vachellia pachyceras. Next base: position 3,401 of record JANTPZ010096919.1, read on the forward strand.
AATCATAATGTTGTAATTGTGATGTAGACAGGCAGAGCGCAGAAATTGGATTGGTTGGACCCAACTTACTGGGATTACTGGGGTTGCCAGCCAGTCTCAGAAACCACGATCTCCACGTCCTTGAACTACATGGAATTCAGAGCAGAGCGAACTGCATAAACCTGAGCATCGAACATGTTCATGTACTTGATTTTCGTGTTCGAATCAAATCGGCCTGAGTTTGGTTGAAAGAGACGAAACGCCAAGTTCTCATGCCTGTTTGGATCGCTCTTGTACGCAAAGTACGGGTAAGGATTTATATATTTCCTATTAACAAGATCCTAACATTTACAGTGATAACTTATTTAAATATAAGGGTATCATTATAAATTTTGAAGTGAGAGATTTAATAACCAGCAAATTTAATAACAAATGAAGACATTTTCGCTCGCTTATGGATGAGGACATTTTGAAAATTAAATCCCACCTCAGAGTATTTCTTCCCTTAAAATGTTGTGGTCCTTAATTTTTAAATTGGTTCTGAAGTCGAATGAACAGTTTTGTTTTATTATTTTGGGTCAAACATATATTTGGTCTCTATAGTTTATCATAATTTCAGTTTTGGTTTATGAAATTTAAAAGTGATGGTTTTGGCTTCTCAATATCACTTTGTCTAAATTTATTAATTTTTATAGTTTTAAAAGGGTCTTATACTTTTAATCATTTTTAGTTTCTATCTTATAAATTGAATGAATCTTGGATTCAGTCCATAGACTTTGAACTGATTTTTTGTTTTATTCCCTAAATTTAATGTGCTAGTTAACACTGTTAAACATCTACAAGTATTTATGAAATTGTAGGAATATGTTTAAAACTTTAAGGATTAAAACCAAAAAATATACAAAATGCAAAATGTAAATAAAAAAGAAAGAATATTTTTTTTTGCCAAAGAAAGAAGATTAAAACTATAGGGATAATTCATAGAAGAATTGTTTTCATGTTTTCTTATCCCATTCTTAAGTCATTTTCTCATAATTAACAAATTCAATTGCATTTAAATAAAATTTACAGGGTTAACATTGCGTTTATATCATTTTAAAACTATAGAAATTAATAATTTTATGCCGAGTAAATTTAAAGAATCAAAATTGCAACTTTTAAATTTCATAGACAAAATCAAATAAGCTAAACTTCATATGCCAGAGTTAGATTTAACTATGTTATTTTTCATTTCAATTTGAGTTCATTTCCAATGGGGAAAATGTTTTTCCCTGTGAAAAGAAAGCTTAATCATATCATATATCACTAGGGGAAAGTAAAAAAATGCATAATGGGAAATAAATGCGTGTTTGGAATTTTATTGTGAGAAAAATTTTATATAAATCGAAGTAAATATACGAGAAGAATTTTGTTTTAATTTAGGTAAATATAATCCAAACACGCATTACGCTTATCCAAAACATTTTTTTTTTCAATTATCCAGAACATTCTATCAAACTTCAAAGTCGCTGATTTTTTTGGCCAGCTGTTGATGACCGAATATACCTCACCCTAACGACTTAACCGGTGATTCATCTTTTTTCTCAGCACAGCCGCCTTAAGTTTTTCACCACTTCGAAATAACCGCCATAATTTTTTGCTCTGAAAGCACCACAACCGTTGATCTTTTTTTTTTCCATCCACAGCCGTTGATGGTTTTCTACTCCCGTATAAAAGAGGATAACCCTATCTTGGTTGCAGCGTTCTCCCGGCCCGCGATGGAGGTTTCCCTCTCGTCGGAAACAAGTAGATCGCCTATTTCAAAGAGTAAATTGGGAACGCTTCGATCCCGTAATTCATCTTCCATCTTCAGATGCAGCATCTGTTTTCAACTTTTTGAGGCTAGATTTGCAGATTCACCCGTTCAGGAGGAATACGCCCTGTGAGACGATATGAGTTTGAGGCCGTTGAATCGGACTGCGCTAGACCGGAGATCTCAGTCTTGATTGTATCTATTAGGGTACGTCAGATTTGTGTTTCTATCTTCTGTTTTCGGCGTTTGAGGATGGTAAAATCTTGTATTCTTGGGCGTTTTCTCTTATATTTGCCTTTCATAACCGGCAGGATTTTTTGGCCAAAAAAAATAACCGGCAGGATTCGGATGTGCGTTTGATGGAGGATTGGATCTTCATGTCGTTTACGCGTATGACGCAGGGAAATCGACAACAAACGGAATTTGCTGTGTCACTATTGGCTGGCAGTCAGCGAAAGGGTCTAAGTCACATACATAATGTTCTGAATGATATAACTTTTTGTCGATGAGTCATGATTATAACATGTCATATAACTTTTGGATCTGATCTTTGGAGGGTTTGGATGCTGAGGTATGTGATAGATGTATAAGGCATGCATCTAGAAGGTACTTGTTCTGTTGTTTTCCTCTTTGTTACACGACCTTTGCCATTGCAGGTGCGCTTGCATGGCGGGTCACCCATCTTAATAAAATTATTCTGTTTTTGTGTGGGGGGAGACGGTACGAGGTCTTTCTTTTTTGGCCCCGGCTCTCCCCCCGGGTGGCGTGCGTTGCTTCCCCCCCCCCTTCTCTCATTGTACTTTTATCTTTCCTTCCATATTCCTTCAAATGGCCTCTGATAGAACTCCGCACACCAGTAACCCATAACATGATGCTCAAAAAAAGGCTAAGTTGATACTCTATCAGGGGAACACGAATGATTGTCTGGTCTAACGGTTTTTGTCGAGGAGGGTTAGAGACAAATGATGCTTTGCATGCGATGCACCCTTAAGAACGCATTGTGAAGCTAAAACAGTTACTCCCCCGCTATTGCCTCAATCGACATGCTATTGACTTGAAGATAAAACAGGTACATTGATTAGGGCATTTTCTTGTTGCTATAATCACCCTGTTCGAAGAAAAAATCAACAGGCTATTGATTTGAATCTTTGGTTTTTCATACTGACGATTTGTTCTTATCTTCCACTGTCTGCACAAGGTATGCATGACTTAAGCAATTGTTCAAGTAGAATGATAGAATCATTTAATACCTAATAATATTCTATTAAGAAGCACATCATTTGATGATGAGTTATACCAAAGTTCTTACCAGCTTGCCGTTGAAGGCAATTGAACTCAACAAGCAAGCTATGTTCAGCGCATCTACCTCTTTTTCTTAAACTGACCGTGGTTTTCATGTCTCTTTTAAGTGCCATCATACGCGTACCATTTTTTAGAATGAACAGCCTTGTAATAAAAGCGTCAGCGTACTGAGCATCATTTGTTACGTGCAAATCATCACACACGCCACGCTCATGCGCGGTATTTAGTCTGTCTTTCTGGTAAAGAAATTATTTATTAGCATCGCCAAGTTCTTTCATGCGCCTTGTTCAATTATAGTTGAACTCGAGTGTTTTCCTGAGATTGATGTTCACAATCAATAGTTTCGATTTAACATCTTTGCGCTGTAGCTGCCTATTTTATGTTTATTAGCTTATCAAAAATGTAAAATTGCAGTATTTTGCTTAGAGATGTCCTGGATAGCAGCATTTACTCCTTGCTTAGATGTTCTAATGGGGCTCATGTGAGTTTGTCCCTTGAGGTTATCAAATAATGCTAAAGGTGGAGAAGATGGGGCATGCAATGTGTGTGGCCTTCAACTTTGCGGTGCGTGCACTCTTGGCTGATGTTCTTATGTGTTAATTAGGATGAAAAACTGGGAGCAGTCTCAAGCTCTGAAGACTTCAGCTTGTAACTTTTAAGTTGGGGCACTGCAGAACCGGCCTGTGTTGTAACACGTGGGAGCATACAGATATTACCTTTCATTTCGAATAATGATTGTTGGTCCTCGGTAATGGGAAGCTGTTTTTATGGCTATTTAATAATTTGATGCTTTGACGACGCACACTGCATTTGCATGTATCATTTGTCTTGTCAGTATTGGAATTCTAAAGACTCTGTGCAGGGATGCACTTTTGCGGCTGTTCATCAGGAATCCAGATCGAGATGGATAAGCCACTATCGATTTTAAGTGTTTCTACTTCTGTCGAAAGTATTCAGGCGGCCCCTCCGCGATATTTAGTGGTAAAATAGATGTGCTGACAGCGCGCGTTAGCGTTGTTTTTACTCATTTTTGTTGTGAATAAAATAGATGCGGGCTTTGGAGTATTGATGTTTTATTGCTAGTAATTTGTTTTCCTTCACTGCACCTGATTCGACTTGGTCACTTGGCATGTAACGGGGCGTCGATGAATTTCTTTGTTTCTTGCATATCTTTATCTAGAGTTCATTGGCTAATTGATTTGTGTATGTTGAATGATTATTTGGAGTGTATGCTTTACTGTGCATATGCGAAGTATCAGCCTGATTCCTGATGGTTTCTTTGGTGCCAATGACTAGTTTTATTTTTGCCAATTTAGATTTCCAGCCATCTTGTGATTGCTGGTAAAAAAGCACTTGAGAATCTTTGGTTTTTAATTTGATAATTTTATCTTCTAGGTTCTAGATTGCTAACCGCATTCAAGGACTGTATGTTGTGGAAAATTTTGAAGGACTAACATTTTTTTGGTAAATAAAATTGTCTTTTGGTTACTTTTGTTATTATAATCTAATTAGTTTTTCTTTTATAAACTAATTTCTTAAGTTTTTTATTTTTACCCATCTTTTTATCTTTAAAAGAATTATTCAAGCGAGTTATTTCTTTAGACTGGATTTTGATAAATTGATTTTTCTTATTATATGGTTACCCTTTTAACTGAGTGTTGAAATTTTTAAAAGTACTTGTATTTATTTAATCATCTTTTCACATCATAAAAAAAAAATGTAACCGAGGTTTGAAAGTTAAAAGTAATTAGGCACTTGGAAAATTAAAGTGTTTTTACTTTTTGGGCATTGTGGGAGGTTTCAAAGCTCAGAATTTTGTTAGCAGTTCTTAAGCATGATAATAGTTCTTCAAAATCGACGTGTGTCATTTTACCCCCTGTATTTCTGGGTTGTGTCGGTTCTGTTTTACTTTTGCCAGGAACTTCTAACATGTTTGATTATGGTTGGTCATCAGTTTAACCTAGAATTTTTTTATGAATCAAGTATTAAATTTGTTCTAAAACGTTTTCCTTAGGAACAATATTACTTCTGGAGTTTTTTTGAGTAATATTGTTCTGAAATTAGTAAAATGAGGTGATACTGTTCCATACTATTTTAAATGTTAATTTTGAAGGAACAAGGGTAATATTATTCTATTTTTAATTTTTCTGGGCAATTTTGCTTTTAAAAGGCTTTAGGGCAATACTTATATATTTATTAAGTTGGTATATTCCATTTTTGCTGGAGAGGCTTTAGCTATTACTTTTTTTTTTAATGCACAAGGGGAGTTGAACGTTTGAAGTAACCAGTGAGTTTGAAGTTTAGAGCCGTGACTTGTTACAAATTAATGGTATTTTTTTTTTGTTATCATTATCCTAGATGTTAACTGGACAATGTGACAACATCTTCGAGGCTGCAAGAGACCATGGGTATGGGTTTGGTGGGATTTGGTCGGTAAAATAATGATTTTTCAGTTATCTGGAGACCGGATAGAAGAATGAATTTACACTTGTTTGCTGATTTGAACGATGGATCCATAAGCTCTGATTGGCAATGAAATAGGTACTTGAAAAGAATTGCTTGGTTCGCGCATGTGCTTCGATTTGCAGGAGCATCAATAAGAATCCTATCATGAGGAGTTGTTGAGAGGTGGTGGCTGTCCATTTATTGCCTTGTGTATCAACAGAAATGGAGTGTTGTGTATTTAAAGCTACGCAGAGAAAATTTGCGACGGAAACAGGACATCATGATGGCATCATAAGATCCTTGTTTGGTTACTCTCTTCAATGGTGTGGTCTTGTACCTATATTGTACCCGTTTGGAAAAGCGGTAGAGAAATACTTTCATGGAAGTCGAAGTAAATTTGTTAAGGAGATTATCTCGTTTTACAGAAAAAGACTGTTAAACGTGTATTTAGTTTTTATAATTGCTTTGCCAAACATGCCATATCTAATGCCTCTCAATTTTTCTAAGTGGCAAGTCTTCAACAGATACTGGCTCATTTTTGTTTTAACATTTTTAATGAATCTCAACCTTTTTAATTGTAATCAATGGGTATTTTTTTTTCCAGTCAAGGGAAGGAATGTGTGTAGGGAAATGATGTACACAGTTATTATAAAAATTAAAATAGTTTAATTTTAAATTTCATAGAGTATTCTATAATTTGCTTTTGTTTCAATCAAGTTTATACGAAATCTCTTAGGTTGTTGTGTATTTCATTATTTCACTACCTGAACATGACATATTGATTAATTCGGTGGCTTAAGTAATCGGTACATAATGAACTCTTCTCAGGTGGGGGTTGAGGATGAGGTAGAGAGAAAGTCCACCTTTAGAATTCCTCTCCCTCCGTGAAGCAAGCCGTCGCTCTCCTCCACCTAACCACCACGAAGCCATCGTGCTCTTTTAGATCTGTCGTTGCACGTAATATCAACATTTTCTGCTATAAGAAATAAAAGCTAAACAAGCAATGAAATGTTAGTTGAGGGTCAGATAAGAAGAAGAAATCACAAGAAATGGTGAAAGTGCAAGTTGGATAAAGTGATAGCAAGATGGTAACTAGGGAGAAGTAACTTCCACCAAAATATCAGAAAATGGCTTTAGAAACACAAAATGAAGAGAATAGCTCTCTGAATAATATTTGTGGCTTGTGGGAGAATAAAGGTAAAAAAGACATAAATGACATCAATATGGATTTTCAGCAACTATTTAATATTTGGTTGATTAATGGATGTTTAAACCGATATAATTATTTAAATTATTTAGAGGTCTCATCTTTTAAAAAATGGAAAAATAACTCAAGAATTATGTAAATTTATAAAATTGGTTCTAAGTCAAAATCATGAATAGTTTGATAAAACGGAAAGAAAAGATCAGAACCTAGAATTAGGGTTTTTGAAAGAAATTCCAAAAGGGAATTTTTGGAAAGAGAATCAAGTTGAGAAAAATCATGGAATGACCTATTGAATAATGGGAATTCATAATGACTTTGAACTGTTTAATGATCAGAGAATTTTCGAAAAGCATTTTTGATAGAATGCTCCTGAATAAAGGGATCTTAAAGCAGTTGAAGGTTATTAAAGGAGATTGCGAGGTTTGGAAAAATGCCACTTTGTGTCTTCTTATTTAAATATGAAAAGTAAAGAAAATGTTATAACCATGTAGTAGAATTTATCATTAGAAAGTTGCTTTATCGTATAGAAGTGGCCTCATATCATTTTAACACAGATCATCTTTTATTGAAGGTTTCAAGACACTCTGAAGAGGCCGAAAGTCGGCCACAGTGCAGTCATGTAATCTTTAGGAGTCTTTTGGTTGTTATTCTGGAGAGTAAATCTCCCTTGTTTGTACATCGTCCTTTTTACAGCTTAAATTCAATTTTTAGGTTATTTCTTCTTATCATCCTAGTCATGTGGAAGCTGTTAATGTGTCTTCTCATTGATGTACAATAGCTTTTCATTTGCTTTTGTTAAAGTAGATCATCGCAAGTTACATTCTTTGAAATTGATTAAAATTCATTGGAAGTAGATCACCACTTTGCTTTTGCTAAAGTAGATTATTAATCTATTTCCATGGAAGTCTAGTGCAACATTGGTTAACATGAATACTCATATTTTTTCAAGTTTGGCTTTGGATCCATGGTTTACCCCTAAAATGCTAATATGCTGAGAAAACTCGTCTTATCGGTGACCAGATTGGAAAATTCATTAATGATGGCAGAAGTCTTTCAGATTTTTATGGCTTGTGCCATCAGGTTTGACTTTCAGAGTTCGGAATGAACCTAATATCTGCTTGGGAACACCGTTTTCCCAACGGTACACGCAAGTCAAGACAAAACAATCTCGAAATTTGTAAAAATCATCTTAAAATCCATAAAACCATCTTGAAATCTGCAAAATACCTCAGAATCTGTAAACTCCTTTCTCCCATCGGAATTCCTAAACACACCCCTGATCAATCTTAATAGCATACAATTGCTTGATGGTCGAACTTTCAATGTATCCTTGGTTTTGAAACAAGTAGAGAGACTATGTCATTCATGTCTGGTTTTGGTCATCTTTCTAGGAACTGTAAAATTCTCCCTAATCCTAAACCTCAAGTTATGATCTCTGCTACGGGTTCCAGGTCTACTAGTGTTAAGTTTGATGGCTTGTATTATTTCATTTCTACTGCCCAAGTGCCAGGAGTCCTGATTACAACAGATCATTCTCCATTAGAGGTTTTGGTTGAGGAAGCTATCAAAAGCGAAAGATGGTCCCAGTATGAGAGCATGAGCGTTAGGTCTATATGCAAGTGTAAAGCTGAAACATTTAAGTAGCCAAGTGTATGAAACGTGATCTTAAAGGCTCTTGCTCTAAAGGTGTATGCACTCAAGTTAAAAGTCTCATATTGTAGTGAATGGCAAGGGCAAGTAGTATTATGAGGAGCCTTGTGAATATTTGTGTACGAAAGAGCCAAATCTAATCCAAGAGTTGTTGATGTATTTGATGCTTTGTATGAAGTCTCACATTAGTTCTATTTTCTAAGTTATTGTTGAAACCTAGAGAAACAAAACACTCTTCTATTTGCAATAGAAACAATATCTGTTAGGGAGGGGCATTAGACTGTTATAATTGGTATTGGAGCCTGGTTAGGAAGGGATTGAAGCACTACTTATAAGGATGTTGATACTTTACCCTCGTAGACATGTTTTATAGATTATTGTAAAAACACAGAAAAACAAAACCTGTTCTATTTGCAACATGTATAATATCTGCGAGGGAGGAGTGTTGGGCTATTACAATTGATATTAGAGCCAGACCTTCAGTCGATATGTTGGTAAGGATGCTAGGCCACTATGGGGTGGATGTGAAGCCCCACATTGGTTGAGAAGTGGAATGAAACATACCTTATAAGGGTGTAAATACATTCCTTTCGTAAACGTGTTTTCTAACTTATTGTATATACATTCCTCGGTTGCTCGAACTCATCACAGATTTGAATCCTTGCCCAAAACCTTGTTGCTCGTCCTACACTTGTCCTCCAGCGGAATCTTTCGCTTTGTCTTGTTCTCCATTTCTCCAGCTAGCAATATTGCAGTTGTGAGTTCTCCTCTCCAGTTTTTTTTGCTGTTGAATTTTCCCGTTGTGCATTGTGTATCCTATTAAATTTCCAAAAAAAAATAAGGGGCTACAAATACGGGTAAGCCGTTACACATTTTAACCCGTATCTGTTTGTACAAGTCAAAACGTGTTACAAGAGGGATAGGTTGTGTATCGTGAATGCTCAGTTTCATATTTAAACTATGAAGTTTAATTTGGAAAGGTTCAATAGCTTATTTTCCATCTACATCTTTTGTTTCAATTCGGGTTTACTTGCTGTTTCTAGTTGTTAGAATGTTTTTAATATTTCATAAGCATTAGGTAAATATGGTTCTTGCTAATCACAGGATCCTTTAAAAGCTCAGCATTTTGTATGTATCTTTTTACTATGTTTGAAATAATATTGCCTTCTTTTAAAAAAGAACAGGACATATAAAATTGCTATTATATTGTATTTTTATTAATGATTGATAAGTTATTATTATTAGAGTTATTTGTATGAATAAAAAAATTTACAGGTTCATTAAACAGTGTTAAAGATAATGTGAAATGCACTAAACTTCAGAAGTGTTATGCATAGTTTAGCACTACAATAAATCCATGAAGTATGAAGGGGGATTGCTGCTTTTCTCTCCTTCACTATTTAATACATCAGTTGCATTTACAAACACCCATTTTTCCTACTACTTGCTCAGTGAATTCTGCAGAGGCTTGCCTCGTTCGACCGAAAATACAGGATTATCTGCATAGGTTTAAGAAATTCTGTCACACCGTACTAAGCTTAGTATATAATACTGCAAACACAAAACCTTACAAGCCAAGAAATGTGCCTCGCCCCAAAGTCTCATGGGTCTGGTGGCACGCTAGCCCTCCAGTTTTGAGGATGTGCTTTGGTTCAATTTCATATGTGTACGTTAGGGGCTGTTTGGTTGAGGGGGAAGGGGGGGAAGGGGAGGTTTAATGAAACCTTCCCCTTGTTTGGTTTGCACTTTGTAGAGGGGAGGGAAGGAAAAATAACATTCTCTCTCCCCTTCCCTCCCTCCATTTTTAATCCCTCCAATTTAGGGGTTTTTGGAGGGATCCATAAATTTTGGACTAAAATACCCCTGCTTGTTTTTATTATTCCACTGAAACCCCTCCTCATGCTTCCCTGTACACGCAC
>JANTPZ010096920.1:0-13566 GCA_025593235.1 Vachellia pachyceras
AAGCACATTATGACATATGAGACTGAGAGGTGAAATGTAAGATCACTGTTTTAATTGCGGCTTCCCTGTGTTTTCCCACTACTTACTCACTCGATCACTTGGGCACTCATGAGATGACATCCCCACCCAAAAAAGAAATTAAATTCTTAACGCTAATAATAATGATAATAATAACTGTACAGTCGTATTCACCACTGCACGTCACACCAAACTAAACCTCTAATTCCTCCCCTTTTCCCCTTTCATTTTCAATTCCTCCCTAAATTTCTTACCCCAATCTGTCACATATTTCTTTCTTATCCTCCCCTTTTCATCACTCCTCACTCACCATGCCACCTCTTTCCCACCTAAACTGGTGCACGTTCTTTCTTGAGAAACTTACTCATATAGCTCTCACATAAAAAAATTAAATGCAGATGGAGTAAAGAAGCATCTTAACACCCTTAATGTTGTTTTTATAGTACATTCATCATCACCTTGATGTTATTTATCCGATACATCTCACAACTCCTATGGTTATATATTTTTGAGTTACATCCGGTACACGGAAAAAATTAACATCAATATGCTAAATGCAATTGAAAAATAAGGTTATTGTGCTAATTGTTACTTTACCCTTTTAGCTAATGTTAATAGGTTCTAAGGAGTTTGATAGGTATACATTTGATTTGTAAATAAGGCAATTCGATTTATAAATATGAAAGTTTGACTTACTAAAATTAAATTTCTTATAATCTGTTAGTTTTAAATGAAAGCCAGCGATATATTGGTGTTTAATATTTTTATTTTGTGGAACTTTTGAACAACAGATCCGATCGATACGGGATGTGGAACTTTTGAACAACAGATTCGATCGATACGGGATGTGGAACAAAATATTTATCGAAATCCTCCCTACTCGCTTATATTGTCCTACCGTCAAGTTATTGAGTACTGTACTGCTGACTACGAAATTAAAATGCGACTGCTTTTTCTTTGCACTTTCTGAATCAATAATTATGTAATTGAACAGACTCCAAGCACTCCACCAAGTCTAATTGACTCTTGACTTTAAGGATAAGGTGCACAGTGCAACTATTTTATTATCCTCTGCACCTCTCAAGAATAATATCGCTCAGCTTTGCTCTCTCTCTCTCTCTCTCTCTCTATATATATATATCTACTGAAAATGAAATGCAATGTATGGGGAATTAAAAATGGGTGGAAGATAATGAATTAGTGAAAAAAAATCATGAGAAGTAGGTAACAGAATTTTAAAATAGGGAAGATTATGATTTCGTCGTCGCAACATAAATCATAGAAGTTAATTAACTCATTCTAATTTTTTTCCCTTCGTACTTTTGCTACTTTTGTTCAACGAAAGAATACTTGTAGACAAACAAAAGGGAGATAAAAGAAGATCTTCGCTTATTACTTCATGAAGATATGGATCCTTTACACGTATTATTTATGCGGTAATTTATTTAATGCAAAGAATCCAAACTTTTTTTGCTACAAGTTTAGGTGAGTTGAAGATTAAGGGATCAACAAAGTGCAAACATATCTCTAGATTAAAAGAACGCTTAAAAACATACTTATATACCAACAATGTCTTTATATCAACACAGGATTTAAAGTTTTGTGTTAATTAAATGGATGCGGTAGATATAAAGTAAGATTTAAATTTATAATGAAATATTCTCAAAATCCTTTTGACGCAAATGTCCACTAATTAACTTCATTGTCACACCTTACCTTGCTATTTTATAATAACAATACCATTTTACCAACGAACAAATTATCAGCCGCGTGGGCTAGCTAGAGATGATCATTTGCATATATCGTCGTGGAAACATACCAAAACAACAACTTTTATAGCATCTCTTGATTACAATCTTGCCTTTTTTTTATTGGGATACATCTCGTTTTCCCAATACTAGAGACTTGCAGTTAAGATATTCTCAAAGTGATCAGGCTTTGTCAAACATATATTTTATAAATGCAAGTATGTATATCTTCTTAATGTCAATTTCTTCCCACTCTTCGAAGACTATATGCAGTAAAATTTGCAAGTTGATGAAAACAGTCAACCCCAGCATTAATTAATTGCCTTTTTAAGGCTTCTTCCCAAAGATTACGACAACCACTTCGGTTATTGTAATATTTTTTATAACTCATAATTATGTTGAATTCAAAATAAGCATAATTTAATCATGGAAAGATAATTAATTATACAAGATCGTGGTTGGATCACTTAATTAAGGTCATGAGATATGATTGTCAAGAATGATATCTCTCTTTCTCATATCGTGCCCAACCGCAAGATTACAAATATACAGGTTTCAATTCCAGAAGAGAAGAAGCAATATTACAAATTAAATAAGACGAAACGTGTACGACGAATACCAGATGTAGTTGGTTAGTTACGTTTCATGAATGTAGGACATCATAAGAAGAAAGGGGATTTTCCTAGAAAGAGTGCCATATATGCATGCTTTCATCATAAAATGGAATTCTATGAAAACTTGGAAGACAGATAAAAAGAGCAAAGAAAGATGGGAAAGATCAATGTTCAGTATTATTACTGTCGGCCATGGTTGAGTAGGCACGTGGAAAAGTGGAAGGTGCATGGAAGGTGATCGGTGGCCAATGAGAGGGTTACACTGTCACTTATTGATGCATATGCACATACGCACCATTCCTAGCTACGTATATAACTAGGTTAATTTGCTGAGATTGATATTTAATTTATATATGAAAGGTTAAAGTTAATATTGATGGAGCATGTGCCAAAAATTTATCCATTTTCTCATAGTTAGTTAGTTTGATACTACCTAAATGATCTGCTAGACTGTTACTAGAACTCGTATGTAAATTGTTGCTTGTTTCGTTGTGAATGTTGATTGAGCTTTATCTCATTTGGGTTGGCTCATGACTCGTGACGAATCTATCTCTAAAACACAAGTTACTTTCATGCCTGAAATCTCAAGTCCCTCTTCCAATACCTCCACGGCAAAATAATTCCACTGCCTTCTCATCGGAGGCCCGGCTGGGGAATTTCTTGTCGGAGCTTGGCAAGGCAATACACACATTAAATGTCTAAAAGGTTTTACTTTTTCTGTTGAAAAAGTGTAATACTAAAATGCGGCTAATAACAATAAGTATGTGCGTGAGAAAAGCCCAAAAGGAGGAAACTTGAGTCTAAAATTTACAGACTGTTATGGGCCGGGTTGGTAAGTTCTCATTTCTCACATGGATTATTCGAGATGAGGGATTTCTCAAAACAATAATAATAGCAGTAGAGAAAGCATAGTTAGCCTTGCAATAAATGAAGAAGGGGCCTCTATGATCAATTTATGATCCAGGCTTATGCCAAATCTGAAGAAGAAGAAGGGGAAGTTCATATTGTCTCTGAAAATAGAAGGTCCACAAGTGGCTACTATGTGTTTTTGGGATCCAACCCCATATCATGGATGTCAAGGAAACAAGTAGTTTCTCGCTCATACACTGAAGTAGAATATAGAAGTGTAGCTGATTCAATCACTGAGCTGCTGTGGATCTTATCGCTTATGAAGGAAATGCGAGTGCCAATTGCCAATTTACCCAATATATGGTGTGACAACTCTGGTACACTGGCACTAGCTGCAAACCCAGTACTTCACTCCAAAACCAAACACGTTGAGTTGGATGTACACTCCATCAGGGAAAAGGTTGTAGCTTGTATAGTGAATGTTGGGCACGTGCCTGCTACTCATCAAGTTGCAGATGTACTGACAAAACCACTTTTTGTAGAAGCAAGATGAATGTGTTAGCTCAAGAGAAGTTTATGGAGCTAATCTTCGTTCTCAGAAGGGGGAATGTTAGTGTACAATTTATATAAAACTAAACTTTCTTAGTTAGTGTACAATTTATGGAGCTAATCTTAGTTATCTCTAGAGTTTAGCAGTTTGGAACGTGGTAGCTGCTCCATTGCTATCCTGGATACAAACTCACTGAAGCGTTCATTACACAATTCTATGGACATGTCGGGAGAAAATAACTGTGGCCTGACGATATGATCTTCCAACGTCACTTGAACTTGTTTCCATCTTTTCACTCCTTTCTCATCTCTAATCTGCATCAACCAAAGCTCATGGATTACTATAGTAACTCACACACAAGTGTCAAAGATCTAGTATTGTGTTGTGCGTGCATGCAGTAACATGCATGTATGTATTTATGCATGTGTACGTACGGTGAGAGACGGAAAGAGAAGGTTAGAACCATTATGGAGGTCATGCGTGGATTGGCAAGAAAGGTTTGTAGAGCGTAAATAGATGAAGACAAACGGATGTCATCAATGGGAATCTCAGATTCAAGAAAAGCAAGAACGTATAAGCTCAGGATATCAGAGTAGTCCAGGAGTTGTACGATGGGACTCATTGGCTCCCCCAAATGGCCTTGATGAGAAAACTCCATTGAGTTGACGATTTATCTTCAATCTTCAAAAGCAATTATATTTAAATCTAGAAAGGGAGGGTTCTTTGGAAGCCACAGAGTCATGTATATATGCATATCCATGGAGAGTTCGAGATGTATTTAATAATTATATAGATAATATATTGAATATATGCAAGGATGCATAAAAGAAATATTTAGGTTGTAACGTACGTAATATGACAAACTAAAAACATGTTTGACATATTCTTTTGCTAAAAACATGTTTGACATGTTTGACTAAAAACATGTTTTCACCCAAAGGAAAAAAAAGGAATATTCTTTTGCTAAAGCTTAAGGTATCATTTTACTAGAATCAATTGTGTTCAAGGCATTATTAAATATTAAATGATGGCATTTCAACATAAATCCAATCATTGGTTAATCGCATTGTAAGATACTAGTCCTGGATGGTTAGTGATTAAACAGTAAACTTTCTCATCGTCATCCATGCTCCAACACATATGGTGTCCAGCGATCCAACTAGCTAACCCAATCTTGCGCCATCAAGAACGCATGTTCGTTATGTCACATTACCCTGTTATTGTTTGGTGGATGGGATAGTCAGGCCGACTTTAGTTTTGTGTGGATCTAACCTTCAAACACACACACACACTCTTTAAAACTATGAAATAAAATTTTCACGCTCATCCACTTTTATGTATGAAGCTCAAGATGCTTATTTTGATCATGTTATTTTCTCCTAAATTGGTCATTATATGGTTAATCGTCGGACAAACTGGTAGTTCCGCTTGAAGCAGATTATAAGTTGGTCTGAAAGAATCCTGCGTAAATATTGCGGAAATACTTCCAATATATGCTGAATTTGTAGAAGAAGGCACGAAAATACAAAATAAACAAAAAATTGAAATCAATCATACTTATTTATCAGACGGGACATGTAAATTTAGCATCCATTTGAATTCGAATCAAAATTACCGAGACGATTCTTTTCCCCCCTTTTTAGCAGCCAAATCCCGATGTCGGCTTTTTCTCAACCAAGACTGTATGAAACAAATAAAAAATTGTGCTTCCCCCTAATTTTATACTATTAATCGCCTTGATTTCAAAATCACCAAGAGCTTCATCTCATTGCGGACACTCAAATCATATATATTTAATATATATAGCTAAATAATGCTATAACATTGAAAAATAAACAAGCGAGATGCGCCTAATTCTTGTTCGATCGTATCCAATATCAGAGGACCTCAACCACAGAACGGTGCAAGTCAGGGATGTTTTCAAGGAAATCCCAAGGAAGCAAGGAAGCTTTAGATCTTTTTGGCCGGACAGAGTAGCCGGTGGTGGGCAGCGGCCGTGCCAGTGTGGACCTATCACACGCGCCATTCCACTTAGCTTGCATGTATTTCTGTTTCCTCCATGGTCCTAAGTGCATTTTCTTCTCCTTCATGCATTGTTTTGCAGCTGAACACAAAATCTTGACCAGTACTTGTAATCTCTCTGCTTTTCCCACATATACTTCCGGAAATCGGCTTACTAATCGGTTATATTCTTCGTTAGCCCGAGCCATCTCAAACTCGCCTGGGAAGTTCAACTCAATTACCACTCTAACTTCTCTTTTCGTGTTTGACTTGTCCATCACTTCCAGATAAGTAAGTTCCCCTATAATAATTTAAAATTAAAAAGGGATATATTAACTATTATTGTAAGTCCAAATAATATAAGGTGTAACGAAATCATTGGCTAGCCTGGAGACACAGGTAATCCACATATAGCAGTCAAATCTTGCAAACAACACACATGATGAATAGAAGACGAACCGATATTAATGATTGCTATATATAGAGCACTATAATTTTTATGTTCATAATTTATATTAATATACAAATACGGTGAAACAATAAACCTGACTGAATTCAGCTAGCTATATATCAATATTCCTTCGAATTTTTTTTTTTGAAACTATGCAATCTGGTTCCAAAATATCAAGTAGAGCTGAAACCTCACTGAAGACCATGGTTCGGCTCGCGAGGTTTCTATATAAAGGGTTAAAGCTTAATTCCTAATTCCACCATTATGTATCCCTATGACCTTGAGGGAAAATAAAATGACTTACGTGATGATCGAAACGTACCCGAGGGGATTTTTGATGAACTGTTCCATTTCGATTTGCAGATGGCACAATTGTAGCCAAGATCCAAGAGGCGATAACAAATTTGTCTCTGCAAGCAACTCCGGCAGCCCTTATCGGCCGCCACTTGGCGGCAAGTGCACTTCATGCCCAATGTACTTAATTCTCTCAAAGCCGTCTTCGTAGCCTGCCTAATTTTTGCCTCAAATGAGCCTGTCCTGCATAAAGCGGCCTTTCAAAGTAAAGAGAAAAACTAGTGAGTCATATTTTTTATTTTCAAATGGGCATATATTAATTATCAAGTACCATTCACTCGAATTAAAAGTTGACATCAACTTTCTTTACCGCATCACAGTTAAATTATATTCAAATGCATTAGCAATATAATTGGACAATATCAATTGCGTAAAAAAAGGGATCAAAATTCAAAATCCCCCCCTCGCATGTGCATATATATGGAGATCGAAATAGTACCTGGAGAAGTTGGTGTTGTTGGTCCCAGAAAGCCTGGCTGGATTTGACGGTGCATATGGGGTCATCCTCGTCGACGTCATATTGATATTGAGAGTGATCGGAGTCGGACGAGGAGTGAGCGTCCTTCTCGAAAAACCGGAACATAGTATCAGCAAAGCTCGTGACTAGCTCATCGTGTCTGTGATCGGAGGCCGGGGACGTAACCGTCGGCAACCAGGGCAATGCTCTGTGCATGATCATATATGAGCGGAGGAATATGCTGTGAGTAATCCGGAGACACGACATGTCGAATTTATAGGGGGAAGGAAAAGTAAAAGGGATGCTTTTCCTGGGCGTTGGTGGGGCCCACCTGTCCGAGGTGGACGTTGGTGACGCTCGTCCCAAAGCCCAACGCGAGATTTCAGTGGCGTAATTCACCCAACTGTGAAAAGGGAAGAAAAGAGAGGGGCAAGAGTGTGCGGGTGGGTGGTAGGGACGAGGAAGATGGATGAATGGGATCCGAGTCCGAGTGAGATGATCTGAGGAAGCCAACTCGGCACTCGATCACCTAACGACTAATGATCGATGTGGATACAGAGAGGAAATGCCTTATCCATTTCATAATTCATTCTGGATGGATCGCTTCGCTTGTTTATCTCCTAAAACAACGTACGTAGCCCAATCATCGCTTTTCCTTTTTATGGATCATTACCAGATCTCTCTCGCCAAAGTACGTACCACGCAAGAGTTGCGTATCCAGCTACATATCGACCGACACTTGTTTAAGGGATGAGATTTCCTCTTCTTCAAGATGATCTGAGTTAATTAATTAGAAGGAACTTGGGAAGGCAAGAGCGAAACTATCTCAAGTGGACCAGAGCATGACCTCTGTAATTAATTACACGGAGTTATTATATCAGTCAGAGGAAAAGCACGTTATCCTGCTCAAGGCGGAAAAAGGTGTTCGTTTATAATGGTCATAAAGTATTATCAGCAAGTGACCACTAATGACAGTGATTTACACTGGCATCAGATTTTCTGGGAAACGAAAGCCTTTTCTTTAAGTGAAAAAGCTCAAGGCCGGGAAACAAGTTAATTGGAGGAACCATAAAGTAACAGATTAGAAGTGTGGCTTATGTGCATCGTGTAGACATCTTAATTCACTGTAGTTGGTTAACTCAACAACAAAAATACATTCAAATTAAACTGTCATCTAATAACGTACGTATGTAGATAGCTAGCAACTTTAATAATATTTCCTGCGACTTTTTTCCTCGTATTTTTCATTTTCAAGCAACCCCACCCTGCATATTCATCAATCTTTCCAACTCATTGTGATTGCATGTATACAAGTTTCTTAAATGATTTAGATTGCGAAAGGCTCTATTTATTCAAGTTTCCACATCTCTGAGTCATGGCTTTCCTATGTATTCAATTATCAATCATGAATTAGAATAGCAGTAGCTATCATCACCAGCGTCTCGCCCATTATAGATATGGGTGATCTTAATCACAGATGATAAAAGACAATCTTTTGTTCGTGTATCTTATTATGAACACATAAAAATTCCAACATAAAATAAAATCATATCAGATCAAGATTAAGTGATCGAACTTAAATTAAAAGAACTTTCTCTGTCATAGTGAAAAAGTGATCGAGAAGATTATTAGTTTTGTTTCAACTTGTCCTTTCTCCTTTTAAAATAAAGTAGCTCCCCAGCCCATCAAGGTATATTCGACTTTCTGGAAAGCCAATGGGTTTCAGGTTTACTAAAATGACTGCTTCTATAACCCACCCCAGCAAAGAAAAGACGGTTCATAAAGAAGCCTTATGTGCAACCAATATACTCGATTAGTATTGTATTATTTATTTTAAAAATAATATTATCACCAGATTTTTTTATACAAACGAAATAAAACAAAAAGGCAAAACAAATATAAAGAAAGAGGAAACTAAATGACACTCGCTGCCTTCAGAAATATTATCACTAGATTTAATGCGATTTACATAGTTACATATATATTTTTTTTCCAAAATGAACAGTAGTAAATAATTTTTTAAAACTTAGATAACAATATTTTGAAGTCTCTCAACCTAAATATTTTTTAATAGAAATTGATATTCGTAGCTTAAAAAAAGAAAGTGACAATACAAAGGCAGCCTTTAACTTCCTTTATCAATCTCCTCCTCTTGATAAAAAGGTGAAGGTTGATAAGTAATACAAAAATTAATTATTCTCTATATAAGGACTTGGCTATGTAATTAGCACTTCTTAAAGTTTCTCTAGTTACATGATTCATAACAACTTGCCAATCCCTATGTAAAAATTATCTATAGCATTATGAACAACATCACTAAAGGGATGTGATTCATCACATCCTTTAATAATTAAATTAATGGTTTCAATGCAATATGAGAAAATGACTACATTCCTGTAACTCTTATATCCCAACATAAATGTAGGCCATGTATAATTTTAAAAAAAATTCAGCAATAATGGAAGGAACATCGCGTAGCTTGCATCTAAAAGCTACATAAAGGGTTTGTTTGGTTGAACGTTTCCAAAAGTCAAACGTATGTTCAACATTATTTTTTCGTAAAATGAGATAATTTTCTTTACACATTTGCCTCGACATATGTAAAATTTGTTCTCTATCGTGTTTCCAAATGGGCACAAAGTCTTCTCCACCTGCGGTCTTTGATGTTTCCAGAGCAGTCAACACTGCTGCCGTTAGTAAGCACAAATCTATTCAATTCAACTTTGATATACTCTCCTTGATCTCAACCGAATTATGTCTCAAATATGGGCCTGTAGGAGAGAAAAAAAGCACAATCTCTCGTCAAATCCATATCTCCACAGTACATACATGGAATGGAATAAAACACCATTACCATACACATAATCTACAAGAGAGTCTAGATAAAATATTTGGATGATTGGAATTCCTAGGTGTAATTTTCCCAAATCCATGGACTCCTTAGCCTTCCCAAGAGACAAGCATCCAACTTGCTACTAAATAAAAGTCAATAAAGACAAATAAATTACATATTCTGAACATCATACAGGATTTGCATAGAAATAATAATTTATTTGTGATGACAAAGGAAAGCCAAAGTAATCTGAATAAATTGAATCCTTAGTTTTCTCGGCATCATTGGATGACATATTGCGATTGATGATTACCTTCTATTTTTTCTTTAACTTAATAGATACCGTCCCTTTCTCTCGCTCCAATTGTTTTTCCATCAGTGACAATAAGAAATCGATATATATATATATATATATATATGGCTGGCTATATATGAGAAGTGGCATCCAAGAAGATTCCAGGTTAGGTGAAAACCTGTGACGATGAATTGAAGAGATAAGAACGGATTTAATTTATTATTTAATTTAACATTAAAAAAAGTGAAGGGAAAAATATTGTCATTTCCAACTAATCAATAAACTAGTTCAGTTGCCTAGTTTTCTTTTTGGGTACAAACGAGAGCATAAAGCTCATCAGAAGAAAAACCGAAGGGACTACACAACGAGGGGATACGATCCCACAAAATCATTCAAGCACAAAGCCTATAGGTGAAGCGGGCACGAGTGATAAACAGTAGAGGAAGAAATAGCCTCTTTGGCAAGAGTATCAGCCAAACAGTTAGACTCCCTCGGCGCATAATGAAAGATGACAAACCACTCTCTCTGAACGAGCTTTCTAATTTCAGCAAATAGAAGCCCCATGCCAGAAGAATTACACCCTGAATTGAGCATGTCAACCAGTAACTTCGCCTCAAATTCAATGATGACTCTTTTGAAACCAGAATTGAACACTAAGTTGAGACCTCGGTAAATTGCTCATTACTCAACAACATGGGGTTCACACTGCCCCAGAGTTTTAGCAAACCCTATTATCTTAGAGCCTAAGTGATCCCTAATGATACCTCCACATCCTGCCTTCTGGGAAGACTAAGCCATAACTCCATCAACATTGACTTTAATCCATCCTCTCCCAGGCGGCATCCATCGTTGTAGCTGATAAGTGGTAACAGAGTGCAGTTGCAAGTTATCATTGCATTGGACGTAGAGCTTCTAAGAAGACATGATGGAAATGAAAGGATCGTGGGGCTTTAAAAAGGAGTTATCAAACACACTTTTCTCCAGGTGAAGACAAAGCTCAACTGAGACATGAGGCTTTGACAACTTGAATTGTATTCACTACTAGAAAAATGTCATTTAGTGACGGAAAATCGTCGCTAAATGACTATTTTTGTCATTAAAATGAAGGTCACTGATATAATCCGTCGCTAAATAGAAATTTCTGATAGAAAACAGTCTTTTAGTAATCGATTTTTCTGTTGTTAAATTGTATTTTTCTGGTAGTGATTATTCAATACCACAATTTGATGATAAAACTATGTGCATGCATATAGAAAAATCGAATTCCTTTATGTGCATGTAAAGGAATAATCCGCGAGCTTATGTGAATTAATGATCTTGAGATTTCTCTCATGCCATGCATTTAAAAGCACGGAAGGTTTCTCCAGTTAAGTTTGTAAAACTTTTTTAGCTTACATTAATTGTAGAATAGATTTGAACAGCGTCCCCTGTATAGTTAGTTAAAAGAAATCGCGTAGCTTGTAAACCTAGCTGAAGCTTAAAACAAACATTAAATGATAACAAATGATGTATATATGAAGATAAGATTTTCAGAAATCAAATAGACATATAGGACAAATTAATATATAAAATTTCATTGCTGATTAAGAAAGCAGCATGAATAACATAAATCAACTTGGCCAGCTGCGCACTTTAATCTATTTGTTTTCTGTCAACTATGCCGACTTAATTAAGATTAAGGTCACAGGACTATCGCACTCTATGTTAAGTAGTGTCTAAGAAATTAAGAGAGGTGGCTAAGTACCTAGCTAATAATTAACATGTATAACCTCAGACAGAATTTGAGGTTACTAGAATGAATAATATCTAAAACTGAGAATTCACAAATTCCACTGAAATTGTTTCATCCAATATCTGATGATGTGTATAATGGAAGTATTATTTGGACGTCACCTTGCCTCTCCACTTGACACGGAGGCAAACGATACTTCAACTCACATGCCACCACGCCGTCCACGTGCATGTTTTGGAAAAGGGAAATCTTCCCTTAAATGATACACACAAATCAAGATAAAAAATATTTTGAAATTCGTAAAAAGTATATCGAAATTCGTAAAAAATATATCGAAATCCGTAATTTCTTTTTTTTTTCCGTAATTTTTTTTTTGAGTACGTGAACTTCTCTTCTCCCTCAGATTCTCGTACACACGCCGTGTCAGAAAGAATTCGTCAAGCTGATGCTGATGTTGCAAAGGGTGAAATTGTGAAACGTGATCAGCCAATTTAGCAAAAAGTGGATTTTTTTTACTAGACACCAAATGAAGGTAATATATTCGAGACACTCTACATCACTAAATCTGGATGCCTCTCCAAGAGGACATTTAGATATTAATTTAATCATTAAGGGATTAACAGCTTCGTGCTTCAACCAAGGTTGCCAAATGTGGATTACAAATCAAACGAAGATTAGAAGGGCTATGCAGAGTCGAGAAAACACTTCAAAACCATGGGCCCAATTCTGCTGGTTAGCCCAAGAAGTAAAGCCCATGAAAGAATTGGGCATGTTTTTGCTCTCACCTTCAATTCTGCTGGTCTGACGTATTCCCAAGATATTATTGACTTCCAAACCATATCTAATTTTGGCAAATCACTTTATTTTTACCAAAAAAAAATCACTTTATTTTTTAAGTTTATAAGATCCTTTTAAAATTTTGACGGCAACTTCTTTGTCATTCTGCTGAGAAACCAAAATTCCTGCGTTAAAGTGATAGTGTATATGTTTGGAAAAAAAAAAAAATTTTCGGTATATATAAATTAAAATAAAAATATTATAAATTTCATAAAAATTATTAAAATCCGTAAATTTTTTTTTATTAGTAAGAAAGAAATAAAAAAGGCAATTGCCAATGGGTAGGTGGTCTGTCATTCACCGCAACACAAACTAGGACTTTGAACAACAGAAACTTTATGGTGGGGTCGCCTCTCAGTCTCTCGTCTTACTTTTTCTTCCGCCCTCCAAAAAGAAAAGCTACTTGTGTTTGTTGCATCCTGCTTGGTTTCTAACACTTTTAGCGCCGACATATCCTTCTCCTCTCGATACGTGGACCTCCTCATTGCCGTTCCCTCAACTCAACCAATCTATCATCCATCACTGACATGACATCATCACATCCAGTTGAGGACGTCGGAGTCCACGTCATACCCCGATTCACTGGCACCAACACAACCCGGAAATATGTTTGGGTGGAGAAATAAACGGTGTTCTCAAAAGAGTGTGTTTGATAATATGTTGAGAGAAAGAATTTTACTGAATAGAATTTATAAAATTTAAGAAGAATTTACAATACTTTTTATAAAATTTTAAATTTATGAAAGGTTTCCCAACCTTATTTTGTACATTTAGCGTCTTCTTGAGTTCCATGTGCCACGAACGGATGTTGCCACCTAAAAAAATAG
>JANTPZ010096921.1:0-11862 GCA_025593235.1 Vachellia pachyceras
CAAGCATGTGAAAAATGTGTGGAGAGATCTAGAAGGGCTAAGTATTTACAAGAGAATTCTAGAGAAACCCAGGGTTCTCTAGACTTGTCCGTGACACCGGGGGGGGGGAACGGGGACAAAAGAGAGGAGAAAGAAAGAAACTAGTTAAATAGGAAGGAATGGCAGCAGATTATAAATTATCATATCCAAGAACACATTATCCGTGGGTTCAGCTGGTAAAGGATTGGGCCAGTACTCTCACCTAAAAGGGAGAGGTCGCTTTGTTGTGATTCCAGTCGCGGCGTTTGGGGAGACATCTCAGTAGCTAAGTGAAGCTGGGTGATTCTACCTGTGTGGCCAGATAGAAAAGGGCTTGCTTGTCATGCTCCCGTGCCCACAGGGACAGACCCCAGTTGATCATGAGTTAGGTGCCCTGCCCTTGTATCCTGGGTGAACCTAACCCCTCTCCAAAAATTTTTTCATCAAAAAAATAAATTATCATATCCAAGAGGGTAGTAATAATAACGTTCACACTGATCGAGAAGACTAAATATGTGTAAGAAGTGAAGTGGTAAACAGAATGACAAGACAAGGGATGGAAGACAAAATTCAAACTGCATATGAAACTTAATATTATCAAAGTCACGTAGTTAAAGTTGGATATATTAATGTATGGGTTTGTGATCTAGTAGATAGGAATCAGAATTTAGAATATATGCATGCAATGCGCTGCTAGTGATCTTAATGTAAAAGTGACACAGGTGAAACCAACACAACGTCAAAAGGAGGGAAATGCTGATGGACATGTGACGGGGAAAAGGATAGTGAAAGTCGATATTGGAATATTATGAACGATAAATAAAATGTTAAAAGTCTCAGATTCTATTCCAATATAATTCTTAATATGATGAGTAATACGATGAACACCTTAACGTACGTGCTTGTTCTTCTTTTACCGGTGTTGAAAAATACCCAAAGCCGCTATGAGAACAGAGTCTTTATAAAGATTCACTCTACTGCTTCCTTCATTTTGCTCTAAGAGCTGCTTTGAGGCTTCCTCTTCCCTTCCCCTATTCCATGCCTTTTCCTCTCCAAGTTTCTTCAGCTACTCACTTCTCTGGTCTGAGATTTATGGATCTTCTCATTGACCCTTTCGAATAACACCCGTAATTTGCTCTCTCTGTCAGCCAAATATTTCTCTAAACTCTCCCAGACTCTGCAAAAGCCAAAAAATGGATTCTTTCAGTCTTGCCAACCTCAAAGCCAAGAAAGTTAATGCAATCATGAAACAGCAAAAGCTCCGAAGGATTGCCAACTTGCTTCGGCTTGTTGAGGTTTGCGCTGTTCTGATCTTCCTTTCAAGGATTTCGTTCCAGGTTCCGGTTGCCGTCAAGCACTCCGGCGACTATTTCCGTGGCTTCTCAGTCCTCATGGTTAGCCCTCTGCTTGTGTTCCTGATGGGGAACGTTATCATCATCACACTCTTTGTCCAGGCAGGGCAATTCTCAGCTCATGGTTCTAAATCCAAGAGTTCAGAAAGTGATCTTTACCACCAGTTCATCCAAAATATCGCAAAGAATCATAAAGCCAAACAAGAACAGAACACCCCGCCAGAAAAACAGATCATAAGAACAAAGGATGAAGGAAAGGAGAAATACCCAGAAAATGAGGGTATAAGAACAGAGGACCCCGAAAAAGATCAGAGGTCAGCCATCAAAGAGGAAAATAATAGTCACAGGGAAGATATGAAAAAGGAGATACTGGACGAAGGAAGGATCACGAGGCTAGAGAAAGAGAATGTA
The DNA here is from genome assembly GCA_025593235.1 of Vachellia pachyceras. NCBI lineage: Eukaryota > Viridiplantae > Streptophyta > Magnoliopsida > Fabales > Fabaceae > Vachellia > Vachellia pachyceras. The sequence goes on from JANTPZ010096921.1 coordinate 1,782, forward strand.
AGAGCAGGGGATAGGAAGTGTTTGGATTACAGGAGGTGTGAGACAGAGAAATCAATGGAAGTGAAGAGAGAGCAAGTGCTGAAAAGGTCAGAGACAGATAAAATGGCAACTTCATACGAAGAGGATGGAATGAGCAACGAGGAGTTTCGCCGAACCGTTGAAGAATTTATTGCTCGGCAGCAGAAACTGCGAAGAGAAGAGGAGAACTCTATAATTTGAATTATCGACGACTTCTTCCTAACAGTATCACTTACCAACCATTGGCATGTAAATTTACTTATTTCAATGAGTTCTTTTTGGTTTTTTCCCCTTTCTGGGTCCAAAATTGTGTGAATGTTTTGTATCGTAATCAATCTCATTGGAGAAATGAAAGTTTCGGTTTTTCTGTACTTTTTGTGTTTATCCAGTGATGTTGTATTTGTAAAGGGAGAAAAGGGACTGTGCATTTCTATTTTCCTCCAAGCTTTATAAATGGAAAAAAATATACATTGAAAGGACTAGCTTCCATTTTTAACTCAGCAATATCTACTGGGCACTTGAAAAAATCTTAAATTCAATTCACAGGTGAATAAGCATGGCAGGCTAAGAAAATTGATTATTTGATACGAGAAATATGTAACAAATGAATCGAATCCACACCTAATGTGTCCGTTTAGAAACGCAGTAGAGAAGTAATTTATCTCGTTTTATGAAAAACATGTTGAACGTGCATTTGACTTTTACGATCACTCTTCCAAATAAGTACAATATAGGCTTTTTCCTTTCAAGTCAAAGTTTGGACCATGATCAAGAAAATAGTTAAAAAAACTAGTTAACATTTCAGTGACACCATTAATTAACACTACTCATCATTTTCACCTTTCTAACGCTCTGCATTCAAAAGAAATTGGTCTTTTTTTATACACAATTTTGGTCATTTATTAATTTGTGCCAAAACTTCTGATAATCATTAACTAGATCATTTGAACCATGGGCTTTATTTAAAAAATGGGTTGGGAGAAAGTGAGAGACACAGAAGTATGCCCCACCTCTTCTTCTTGTTTTTTTTCTCCAAAAACTCTGAAGCAAAATAAAGCAAAGGAACTTGGTAAAATGCAAATTCCTGCTTACAAATTTTATTATTAAAAATGATCTAAATCAATGTATGGATTTTTTTTTATGAATGAAATTTGTAAAGCTCGATGCTTTCTATGTACAAAAATATATCACATCTTTCTCATCAATAGAAATTCTAAATCGGTTTTTTATAAAAGTATAATAAAGAATATAAAAGCATTTTATTTCTTTTTGGTGAAAATGGAAAAGCAATATAGGGAGAAGAATTTTGGAGAAAGGGAATAGCATTCTCTGTATTTACTGGTACTGTGATTTGATGCAAGAATAAGAAGAAAGAGTTTCCGAATAAGTATAATTGTAATATAATTCTCTCACTGCCATACATCTGAGGACAGAGAGAGGTATGATTAAAGCATTACTTGTGTAGTAAAGTTGACCAATTGGTGGACCCTCCATTTGTAACAACTATTTTGAGGTTGTTTGGTAATTCCGTGGGAGAACGGACACAAATTTTAAGATAAATATGTGAGAAGGATTTTATCTCGGTAAACGCAGGAATGACTTTTAGATGCTCAAACGAGCTATCCAAACAAGCCTTTTATATGTTTGAGAATCCGTTAGGAGAAAGGAATTCACAGTTAAAAAGAATTTAGGAAATCAAAATAGAATTTACAGATTTTAAGATGATTTCGTCTTAACTTACCTACGGAATAAACAACTCCAACAACAAATACTTTGTCTGCCACTGTGAGACTTGATCCCACGTCAACACAAATCCAGATCATCAAATCAAATTTTAACTTTCAGGTTACATTTAAACTATTAAATCTAAATAATCGGATCCTAATCCAACAGTCCAGATTTTGCAGTGTTAAAGAAGTCACATCGTCACTACAAACAACAATCAATTAAGTAAGCTCCTCGATCGTCACATTCATGCATCTTTAATACGGATGCATAAAACGTCAACACTTGCCAACTACTAAATATACACTGTGTATAGATTTAGGAATCTAATCGAAGAATGATTTTATATAAGTCAAAATAAATATATAAAAAGAATTTTATTTTGATTTACGTAAACATGATTCTAAATGAAGAAGCCAAACATGCACATATATAGAACAATAATTCTCAGACATATATCATGGCTTCCTTTTATTTATCCCTTCAATGTGACTCATCCAACACTTATTTATGCTCTGTCAAATAAATTCATCTATCACTTTCATGGATATATAGGAATATATCTGACTTTGATGCCTCATTTTGTCTTTATTTTGCACAATGCATGTTTAGCATTAGTCTCTATTAATTGTTCACCGAAAATATTTATCTAAATCATACTAAAGAAGAATATATATATATATATATATAAATGATGTATGCTCATGAATAATATCTAAAAAGAATTTCAGATATTTGCTAGATGGATTCTTTTATTGGTTACCATCATACAATCAGATTTCATTCTTTTATTGCTAGGGCTACTTTTTATGTTCATACATCCACATGCACTCCTATCTCACTGCTATACTTGGGAATAATTTTTTGCACTTTAATATCCAGCCAATAAATTTTTTTATATGCTTTAAATTGTTAACTCGAAATAATAAAATATTACTACTAGGAGAAGATTAATAAATCGATGACAGCTTCTATTTTTTATATTATATTATAGAGAAAGGTGTTTGAACACAAACACCGTTTCTTACATTTTAGTAATTAATGAACATCTTTAACCATTTTGTTTCTTATTTCAAGAAACCATTACCCACCATATTTGCGCGAACAAAAGATACAAATTAAAACAGCTTCATGACATATATGGCATATAAGTCAACCGATTAACCTCTCAAGGGTGATAAAAATTATGGATAAAATAGATTTAGAAACGTGAAATACACACTAAGCACTTTAGTTCAGCTAGTAAAGTTATATCAACTTAATTAGATGTTCCGAGTTTGAGTTCTAGAAATGAAACGGTGTTAAATATATACTTGGTAGTAGGGTTTTTGTGACCCTTATTGTCCTACCCGATTTGATTCGGATTAGTCAGAACCATGATATTGGATGATGACAGGGAAAAAAAAAAGAATGCGAAATACACTAAATGAATTGATAGCTATCAAGTTCTGTAATTCCCTAGGATTGGAATATTACTCGAATCCAACCAGCGTGAGCACGTGACGTGACGATAATCCACAATGCTGTGTCGGCGAACAAATATTAGTAACACCAACTGTATATGGACCCCGACTCTGTGTGTGTGCGTGTGTGTGTGTGTGTGATGATTTGCATGGGAAGTAAGAGATACAATGGGATAATGAGGAAACTTAACTTCTTTTAAAAAAAAGATGACCGGCAAATCTCAAGAGAATCATAAATTTGCAGAAATTGCTGATTTTATAATAATATTAGGCTATGAAGATGAGCTAGCAGTGTAATTCTGAGGAAATATCATTGAACCCAGATGATTGGTTTCGAAAGGATGAAGATAGCCAATTTATTTATTATAAGCAGAAGCTAGCAAAATAGAACTAGAGAACCCGTTGGTTTCTCGTTCCTATAAAGCATAACAGTATATATATACGTAGCCGACGTACATGTACCGTGGATTCGAGCTAAACCATCAATATGGTTAAGCCTGTAGAACAAGTCCTCCATATGAATGGTGGGGTTGGAGAAACGAGCTATGCCAACAACTCTTTGTTCCAGGTTCACAGTCTCTTGTTTTTTATTGGGAGATATTCGTGTCTTGTTTTTACGAGACCCGAAATGTCTGAGTGATATACATGGATGATATTGTTTGAGCAGAAAAAGGTAATGATGAGAGTAAGGCCTGTACTTGAAGAAACCGTCAACAACATTTACTGCAGGACCAATCTTCCAATAACAATTACCTGTTTAAAAGTGGCAGACCTAGGCTGTTCTTCTGGACCAAATGTATTTTTGGTGCTTTCCGACATCATTGAAATCGTCAACAACACAAGTCGCAGGTCGAAGGTTAAGCCACCTATTTGTGAATGATTTCAATTCAATTTTCAAGTCGGTCCCAGAGTTCTATGACAGTCTGAAACAAGTAGACACATCATAATTCATAAACGCAACACCTGGCTCTTTCTATGGCACACTCTTCCCCTCCAATTCCATCCACTAGCTTCTTCCATTCCTCTTTCTCTCTCCACTGGCTTTCTCAGGTCCATCATCATCTTCTACACTTTTTCTCTCTATAAATATATATATCAGTGACTGTTCAATTACATTCTTGCATGTAGAGGAACAGGTCCCAAATGTGTTAAGGGAGGAAGCCAAAATAAGCCCAGATGATGACGATAAAGGGAACATATATTTGACAAGCATGTGTCCTCCATCGTACGCTCAACAGTTTAAACAAGATTTCAAAGTATTCTTAAGATCACTGTCCGAGGAATTGGTGCCAGGCTGCGGTATGCTCCTTACATTCATCGGCAGGTATGCTGCTTGTGATGAAAATATATCTGCTGCAGTTCACCAATATATATATATATATATATATCTGCTGCAGGTCTCATTCTTGTCATACTCAATGACATGGTCTCACAGGTAAACTGCACAATTAATTAATCTATAATACATCCACAAACACTCACACACCTAGGTATGAATTGATATATATATATATATTGTAAACATTAGTGTAAACAAGAATGGAAAAAGAAATTCAATGTATTCTCATAAATTCCATAGGTACAACACTAATTAATCCTCACTTGAAGATGATGAACAAACCCAATTTTGCTGGTGAGAGATCCAAGTTATCATATATATATATAATAGTGAATGTGGTGCAGGATTTGATTGAAAAGGAGGAGTTGGAGCATTTCAGTGTGCCACTTTATTATGCGAGGGCCGACGAGGTGAGGGAGATAATAAAGGAAGAGGCTGTTTCAGTGTGGAAAGATTAAAGAGCATCAGAACAAGTTGGGATGGATCAAGCCTTGATGATATTGAAGAAGGAGGAGGATGAGGCTTCAAGGACGAGAATGGGAAGGGAAGTTTGTGGGGAAATACATGAGAGCAATGTTTGAGCCTCTGTTGAAGGAACATTTTGGAGAAGCAATCATTGATGAGCTGTTCCTGAGGTTCTAGAATAAGGTTGCCCAAATGCTGCCCAGGTTGGTCTACCCCACTTTGGTCATATCCCTCACTAAAACTGCTTGACTTAAGGGCCATCACTGGCACATATAGTTAAATTTTTGTGCGCGCGCGTGTATGTGTGTTTCGTAGCAATACAATTTATTACTAAGCCGCCAATCATCATTTTTTTATGATCTCTCTCTTAATGGACTATTTGTCAGTTTTTTCTGTGTATTGGCAGATAACAAAAGAGGACAACGATTCTAGGTCGGGCATGGAAATAATGAATTTGCTTCAGGTATAAGTTATCCAATTGGTTTCAATGTGTCGGACATGGAATGGGAATAAAACAGACAAGGACTTCTATAAAAAGATTGTATGCAGCTTGATTAGTTTTCTCATTGTCTTAACAAGCTTTTGAATTTTGGACTTTCTCATATCTTACATTTTGTTACCATATTATAGGTAGATGCTCATGAGATAAAAAATCAAGAAGTGATAGCAAAATTTTTGTTTTATTGGTTTCTTTCTAATATATTTAGACTTTCTAATATATTTATCTTTTAATAATATGATAATTTTTTATATATTTTTTCATCTAAGTACAGTTTCTCGTACATCTATATAAAAGCTGGACTTGCGAAGAATATAACCTCTCAAATCCAGCCCTTATATGACTAGACGTGAATGCTATAATCATTATATGTCACGTCCAATCTTTAAAGGACTGGACATGAGAGACGTTGAACTCACATTTAGCACCTGTGAATTTTACATGATGGTGTTTCTAACATCTTATAAAGATGTCCAACGTATGTTAGATGTTAATAGGCCTTGTCAGATTTAAAAAACCCTATGTAGCAGTGATTGTTTCAAAGTGGCAAATGTAGGCTGTTCTGCTGGATCAAATACACTTTTGGTGGCATCTGACATCATTCACATTGTGCATCAAACAAGTCTCAGATTGAAGATTGAGCCACCCACACGCCAGATTTTCCTCAACGATCTGTTTGTGAACGATTTTAATTCAATCTTCAAGTCATTCCCAGAGTTCTATCACAGTCTGAAACAATTAGACACAACGTGTTTGATAAATGCAACTCCTGGCTCTTTCTAAAGCACCCTCTTCCCCTTCAAAATCCATCCACTTCTTCCACTCTTCTTTCTCTCTCCATTGGCTCTCTCAGGTGGTCAATATCTATCAACTCTCTCTACACAAACACACTATTGAAATAGAGCCAATGTTTACGTTGAATGTTGGGGAACAGGTTCCAAATTTAAGTGAGGAAGCGAAATTAGGAGATGAAAAATACTGATAAAAGGAATGTATATGCGACAAGCATGAGTCCTCCATCGTACGCTCAAAAGTTTAAACAAGATTTGAAACTATTCACAAGGAATTGGTGCCTGAGGGTGGAATCCTTCTTACATTCTTGGGCACTTCTGAATATACAAGTATCTCAGGCCTCATTCGTATGTCACTCAATGATGTGGTCTGAGGTAAGCTCAGATTACTAAATATAATCAGATTTAAATTGTGTTTTAATAATTTATACCACACATACATAGACGTATGAAGATAGAAAGTGAATGATGCAGAATTTGATTGAAGAGGCGAAGTTGGAACAATTCAATTGCCAATTTATTTTGCTACGGCTGAGGAAGTAAGAGAGATGATAATAAAGGAAGAAGGCTATGTCAGTATGGAAAGATTAGAGAGTATCGAACTAAGTTGGCACGGATCAAGCCATGATGAAGCAGGAAATGAGAGTTTTAAGGATGAGAATGAGAGGGCAGAGTTCACAACAGAAGCAAAAGATCAGTGTTTGAACCTATTTTGGAGAAGGTTATCCAATTCTTGCCGAAATTGGAGGATCCTGTATTCCTGTTTTGGTTATCTCTCATTAAAATTGCTTTAGTGAGAGGCACGTTCGCTCATGAAATATAGCAGACTGAAGAAGCCACCCAAGTCTTCCCCTTCCATGCGAATTCGAATGAACTGTAAATGTCTTGGTTCTTCATCTTGTTGTTCTATGAGTGTATGTGGTCAACAAGTCAAAGTATTGTTTCAGTCTTTATCATATGAAGTTGATCAGTCGTGGTTCTATGTAATGTTATCATCTCATTTTTCATATAATTAAATTGCAGCTAGTTATATATTTATCTTCGAATCATGCTTGTACTTCATGTGCAAGGTATTGAGCCTTTCAAGAATATATTTTAGTCATGTCAAATCATGATGATTCCATTTCATATCATGCTTTTGCTCTATAATACAGTGTATCGGTCCGTTTGAGGATATCCGATGATTAGAACGATAAAAATTATCACTGTATGTATGTATGTATGTATGTATGTATGTATGTATGTATGTATGTATGTATGTATGTATGTATGTATATGCGAATTATTATTAATAGAGTGATCTTAAGCTTAAAAATGAAGGAATCACATTTCTTGTACTTCCAGGTCATTACATCATATGTGTATAGCATTGTGCTTTGCCAACAATGCCAAGGTTTTAAAGTTAATTTTGATGCTCATCACCATGAATCATTCAGCTGATCAAAGCTAGATTAGTCCATATTTAATATTCCTTCTGATTTTAAATATGAAAATTAGCTAAGAAATTTGTTTTAAATTAAATTTAAAATTTCAAGTCCCCTTGTACCATTCATTTATTAATATTTTTTTAAACTTCCCTTATTCATTGCAAATATCGTATATACAAGGGATTTCAATAATTAACGTGCCTAATTTTCTTTATTTGGGTTAATTAAGTGACTCGCTCCCATGTTTAGGTGATCATACCCTCATGTATGATGATATGAATTTGGATTTCCTTCATTTAAATTGCCCAATTATTTGGAAAACACAATTTTAATCTTTCTAATCAGAAATCAATCATACAATAGAATTGTTTTGGAGAAGAAATCATTTTCCCCGTTAAATGAATAAGAAATGCAAATCTGATTTATAATAACAAAAAAATGTAATAAAAAAGGCGAAGTTAGTTAGAATAAAAAGTTTGAGATTACTAAAAATATAGCCTTTATTTAAAGAGCAATAAAAATAAAGAAAAGTTGTTAATCATTTTTACGGATGAACAATGGATCAAATATAAAGGGCTGAGTATTATTATTTTTTTGGCCCAAAAAGAGCTGAGTAACATATTATCCACGGCGAAATGAAAATCATTTCTCATTCATTGTATAGCCTACCTATTACGCTATTCTAGTCAACGCTCAATATTATCCCTTTCATTCTTTTGAAGACACATTTTTGTACTGTCCAAGTAATTTTCTTATTCTGTATACCAAACATCCAAACCCCAGCAAACAGATAGGAAAGCAAATAATTACGAAGAGGTATAATCTCAGATTTAAATAGCGTGATGTGTATCTGAGTGTGTTAGTCCTTTTTTTTTTATGCCCAGACTGAGTATGTTACATTCAAAACAGCTAATGACTGATGAAACCACAAAACCATGCATGTAATGTGGAACTAAATAATGTCCACTAACAAACAACAAACCTATACCACCAAGCTTCAACTTCAAGTCCTCAACTAGTACCTCTCTTTATTAACTACATAAAAGCTTCATGTCATCATCGCCTGAAGCACAATACATCATCTTTGATCATTAATGTAATCTAAATCCCTCTGTGTCTCTGTGTGTGTGTGTTCATTTTTCAGAGAAAACTAAGGGATGATACTTGCCTCAGTTCAAAAAGCATGGGCAGCATCAAGGGATTAAGAATCAATCTCCTAGATGGGTTACACAGCCATCTTCATTTCTATCTTCTGGTAAGGATCATAGCCTATGAGTTTGAAATCAGAAGCCGCAAAAGAATCTATATCCTTCTTTGGATTTATCTTCAAAATCTGCACTCAAATAAACAGATAAATATTAAAGTGTTTGCAGATACTGTAGCCAGCTTATGTCAGATCATATTGCTTCCTGAAACATACCGGAAAAGGTTTAGGAAGGTTCCAGAGCTGCTCCTGCAGAGGTCGCACGTGATTGCGGTAAACATGTGCATCCCCAATAACATGGATGAAATTGCCCGGAACAAGCTCTGAAAGATAATTGCATAGCAATATAATCTGTCAGATAACTTGATGCCGATTCTTGTTAATTCTTTTTGTTCTTTTTGCTTCTCAATAAATTTGAGCCTTTACCAGTGACCAAAGTGGACTTCCAACCAAAACTTGCTCAACTAAAAATGCTATCAAAACCCATAAAACTTGAATTACAACAAAAGGAAAATCGCAAAAAACATTTATTATACCCAGGAAACCTTAAACTTTAAAATGAATCATACATCTGACTACAAATCTAAATCTTAAGTAAATGCTCGCAAAATTCACATACCACAAACTTGAGCAATCATGAAGTCAGGAGAGAATAAGATGCGATATTAAAGGGCACGCCCAGGCCCATGTCTGCAGATCGCTGATACATTTGACAAGATAACTCCCCATTTGCCACATAGAACTGCAAAGATACAGAAATCTTCAGGAAGGGGCATGGAGAAGTTTATAAGCACTCTGTTTCAAAGACAACGCAGAGAACTGTAAGACCTGTGCAAACATGTGGCAGGGTGGAAGGGCCATCAATTTGAGATCTACTGGATTCCAAGCTGAGAGAATAATCCGCCGATCATCAGGATTATGCTTTATCTTGTTAATAACATCTAAAAGCTGATCAAATCCTTTGCCAGAGTAGTCAGCATGCATATCAGTATACCTATAAGATGATACATGGATCAATTGAGCTAAAAGACCCCACATGAAACAACATATCTAATGAGAAATGAATTATGATCCACCTACTTGGCACCAAAGTGCCTCCACTGAAACCCATAAACAGGTCCCAAGTCACCCTCCTGCCTCTCTGCCAATC
>JANTPZ010096922.1:0-31736 GCA_025593235.1 Vachellia pachyceras
TAGGACACACAGCAGCCATTTCATAGAATCTCAAAGAAATTTTCTAAATTTATCCATCCTATTGGTATATAACAATGTGTTTACTAGAAATCAAGAGTACATCTTCTTGATTTGTGCCAATGGAAAACAATCATCTGCTTCAAGATGAACATAAGTTTCTCATAAACCCAAGTCAGAGGAAGTGAATTAAGAGGAGAGTTAAGTGAAAAGTACAATATTCCAATTCTAAAAGCTATATATAACACTAAGTTTCTTCCACACCTTGAAGATAATTTTTCTTTTGTTGCCAAATATGTTCAAATCTGCTTCTCCAGTAAAAAGGGAGCTATTTCACTTTCTGTTGATACATTTTTTTAAATCAAAAGAATCTCTACGTGTTTCTTACAATTGAAGTTTGTCATGATGTTCTCGTTGAATTTAGCTAAGAACATCAATAACATTTCTTCCATTTCATTATCGTTTTCTTTCTCCTCAGATATGCAAGAAAGCCTAATTAGCTCTATTAAAATGGTTTACTACGTCATATAGTTTCATGATATAAGGACATTGCATTTACCAACATATACGAATACAAAGAACTTACTCAAAATTAGGCCCAATGTATTGAGTTGAAATAACAAGGTAGCCGGTCTTCGGGTCCTTTGGCCTCATTGAAACAGAGTGAATTCCCAAAGCATCTTCGTACAATCCACAGAGGAAAATCAATGATTCGTCCTCACCAGGTTTGGACACATCCACATGAAGGAACAACTGATCAATCCCATTGCTCTCATCATCCATTCCACTAAGCAATCGCGTTACGTAAATGCTGATTTCTTCATCGCCGTATTTTCGTTTGAGGACAGTACCGTCAGAATCAAGCGCGCCTTTCACAAGAAAGAATGAATCAGGAGGAGCTACATTCTGCAAAGCATCGAAGAAGCCGAAAAAATTAAAGCAAGCTTTCGAAAATATAAAAAAAAAAAAAACAAGCAAGAGAAAGTAGGAGAGAACAAAGTGAACGTTTAGAAATAGTACAGGAGGCATAGTCATTTTGGCCACTTCGAGGTAGTGATCCTTAAGTGAGCGGAGAAGCATGGACTTCACGGCGGAGGAGAGGGTCCCTGCGTGCCGAGTTGCCGATGGGCAGGGTCCACGGAGTGCGGCGGCAACACCGATGGCGCCGACGAAGGCTCTCTTCAACATTTGTGAGTGTTCTAGCAGATTTCAGACCGGACCGCACTCTCCTTGAGAATACTTTATCTTCGGTCAACTTGTTAAAAAAAAAAACCTTTATATTTATGGGCTTACTTGAAGCCCAAATTTGAAGCATGTATATAGATATTGGGTTACCAAATTATGGACTCATAAAATTTTGACCCAAATTTGCCCAAGTTTCAATCTTTAACGATACCTAAAACTCCCTATATAATTTATGGAAAATTAATTTATATGTTCCTATAATTTTTTTTCTAATTTCAAATCATGTATATATTTGTAATTTGTTTCATATCAAGTCATTGTAGTTTCATAAATTTTTAATCAGGTCCTTATAATTTTTTATGAACGTCTTCTTGTTCAACCATTTTTTTAATTAGATTCCTACTGTTATAAAATATAATATATACTGTGGATGTTCTTATAATTCATGTATTTTTATTTATGGAGATATTGTAATCAAGATAGATTCAGATCCGATCTATCCGAAAGTCAGTTCAGATCCGATCTATCCAAAAATCGGTTATTAGGAGATATTAGTTATTAGGGCATTTAATTCTGTGACTCCCACATTGTCTATATATATCCCTCTCTAGTTATGAAGAATAAAATTTGAGATTATTCTCTTCTTTTCTCTCAATCTCTTCTACTATTCTCTTCTACTCCAAAACCCCCTCATTTTATAACACGTTATCAGCACGAAGCTCTCTCTCATGATTAGATACAGATTCGTCAGGTATTCTTTTTCATCATTAGTCTTGGATCTCAATCTGGAAAGACAAAGGAATGGTGAGAGGGATTGATTCTTCCACTGCTTTATATCTCAATTGTAGAGAGCTCATAAATCTGGTATATTTCTAATTAATTATGAACTTGTTCTAACGTGTGGTCTCAGAGTCAGGTTTATTCTGATCAATCTCGCTTTCTTTCTCTTTCAATTTGGAGTGATTCAAATCCTTCATTCCCAAAATATTTATATTTGATATCAAAATTATTTTGATTTGTGATTGCCTTTAAAATATCTTTTTGGAATAAATTTAAACATGTTGGGAAAATGTAATACTTTTTTGGAATATTAAGGAGATTTGAAAATTTATTTCTAATTTTGATTGTTCTCTAATTCAAGTTTATTCATCGGGAACAGTGCTTCCTGTCCAGAGCTCATTTTTTATTTTGGAGAAAGGATAAATTTTTCCTTTAGGTAAAATAAAAATAAATTTTACAAAAGGATTGCAACCTTTACATGTTCTTGCAAATCTGGATGTTTGAATATATATATGTATGAGTTTTTCGTGCTCATCGGTATATGGATATATATTTGGAAAGTTGTTGATAAACATTATGTTTACTTTCCATATGAGGGAGCTTCCCACCGGAATCTATGGATCTTTACCGGAAAGGTTTGATTGGGGTTTTAAAAGGGATTTATGATGTGTTTTCCCCTATCTTGATATATATTATGAAAGATCCATTATTTTACTTGATTCTTATGGGAAACAATGTGGAAAATGCCCTTGATCAGAAAAGGATCCACTGTCACTGAAAAGGGTGAGCCACCGTTGCCTGGAAAGAAGGGAAAAATGAAACTGTGTGGCAGCTGAGTGGGGAGGGGTGAACTGGGTCGAATTAGATAACCCAACTCTCTGGAAGGGCCAAAACGATGCATTTTGACATGCAGCAGACGCCCTCTTAATAGCCCAAAATGGTGATGGGTATATATAGTGATGAGAGAATTGATTAAATTCCCATAAAGAATTATGCATATCTAAAATTTAACTGTGTACAGTTGATATTTGTGTTTAGTATGCAATCTTAGGTGTAGCTATAACTTTGTATTTGCTACATATATAGAAGACACATATGTTCTTTAGAACAATTTAAAAGAAAGACATGACCACTAGAAGTTGGTTATCCTCCTGAAAGCCCATTATGAATGGATGCCTTTACATTTATAAAGTTTGATATGTTGGGTTAATAATGGATTTGCCCAATAAGCTCGACTCTATTCTCAAAAGTGAATATTGTGAAACATAATAATTGTGATAGTCGAGAAAGAGGATATGACCACAGTTTTGGATGTTGGTCAGAATTGTATTGGTTCTAATTCCCACCTGAAGTGGAGAAAAACTGATAAGAACCACAAAAAAAGGGCAAAATATGGGCATACTTAATAAATTGGGTGTGCATTGAAGCCTCCGGAAGAGCTAATATTATATGTTGCCGAAAGGAACAAAATTATGTTTTGAAAATGCACTTTATTGTACCCAATTTATAAGAACTTATAAAGTTTCATGATATTTGCAGAAATGGGAATAAAAGTTATCGTATGGCCAGGTGCCATATATTTCCCCTACCTTATAATAAGCAAGAAGCTATATTTATTTATTGTTATACTTGCAACACTATAAATTATATAGGGAAATTTATTGTTTGGTCCCACATAAGGGACTTATTTATCAAATCGTCCCAAATTTTAAAATATTTAAAAAATGATCCCATTGACAACACGAGGTGTTGTCAATACAACGCATGGTGTTGTCAGGTGTTGTCAAGTGACACCACCTCGTGTTGTCAATGGGACCATTTTTTAAATATTTTAAAATTTGGGACCATTTGCTAAATATCTTCACTATATGGGAACAAACAGTAAATTTCCCAATTATATATATGTATAATTAATTATATATTATATATATATATATGATTGATTAACTTTATTTACGTTATTGTTGTTTTATTTATATATATATATTTTTAGATTTCAAGTTCTTCCATTTTACCTTTGGCTTTGTATACAAGTAAAGTTGAAAGCATATGGCAGTAAACCAGAAGTTTACTGATGAATTTGATGTTTGACATACAATAGTAAACCAGCAGTTTACTGATGAATTTGATGTATGTCATGAGATAGTAAACCAGAAGTTTACTAAGCCATCAGTTTAGTAAGATAAACCAGAAATTTATCAATGAATTCAATGTTTGGCATGACCGGTTAGACCATCCCGGTTCAATTATGATGCGAGAAATGATTAAAAATAAATGTGGTTATACCCTGAAGTGTATATAGATACCACTGTTTCTCATATGCTGCATGTTCCAAGGGGAATATATTATTGGCTCTCATAAAGTTAAATACAATATGAGCCTCTCACATTATTAAAACGGATATAAGAATATATTTGTGAGGTGATAAACCCACATGATGAACCATTTAGTTAACATACGATTTTAATTGATGCATCAACTAAATGGTGTCACGGTTATTTGTTATCTTCTTGCAACCTAAAGTTTGCAAGATAATTTTCTTAACGAATATGGTTAAGAGCACATTATCCTGATTATCCGATCAAGAAATGCTATAGTGCTAATGAATTTACTGCACTAGCCTTAATGAGGATTGCACATCCCTTTGATTTGATGTTGAACATCTTGTAATTAATGTTCATACGCAAAATGGACTAGCAGAATGATTGATTAAATGGTTGCAACCTTTTTACATGAGATATAATCTTCCATATTTTGCTTAGGGACTAGCCATTTTGTATGTAGCGTTGTTAACTCGCATAAAGCCAACAAATTATCAAAAGTTTTCCCCCTTACAAAGGTTTCCGATCAAGAACATATATTTCTTATTTTTGGGTGTGTGATATGTGCCTGTAAAATCACAACACTCCAAAATGGGTCCTTAAAGCATGATGTGGATGTATGCTGGTTATGAATTTTATGGCACGGTTTGCCGAGTGTCATTTGGTAAATTACTTTCACCAGCATCAGGGGGAGAAAATAAGCAGTTGGATAAAGAGATTAGCTAGAATGAATTATCATTGGCTCATTGTTGATCCTTGTACTGAAATGATGTGCACTGAAAATTCAAAAGATAATTCATTCATAGAATTTAGTTATAAAATGCCTGAAGCATTTATTGATAGAAAGAAAGTGATAAAGTCACATATCCCAACTGTTAACGCTCCTATAAGAATGCGTCCATGAAGGACAATATCTTATGAACGAATTTAAAACATGCCTGAAACGTGAAATGCCAATCGATTTGAAAGATGAGAAAATCCTCAAAAAAATAAAAGGAGCTAAGAATATAGATGGTCAGTTGAGGATGATTAAGAATACTTTATTGCTCCAGAAGAGCTAACTCTTGAAGATTTATTTTCTCTAGAAGAGAATATTATAGTCCCAAAAGAGACTCAGGTACCTGACACATTTGAAAATAATGAAATATCAATAAATTGTGGAGTTCGATAAGAAGGAAATAAAGTCGATGTTAACATAACATTATGCGATTTAATAAATGATAAGGATTATGAGCTGGTACCATTGTTAAGTGCCAATAAAGAAAGGATTGGCCATATGAATGTAAGCCATCATGTATGGAAAGGGAAATTCAAAAGGCAAAATGATAAGGTATATGACACATCTTATAACCTAATACCTTACACAACGATTTGGTATATATTGTGAATGAATGATCTGGTATATGTTGTGAAAGAGTGCATTCATTAGTAGTGAATATGAATGTTTTCGTTATTTGATTAACCATATAGTTAATCAAAGGCTCGAATTATGCCTCATAAATGCTATGGTTATATTTTCATATGACACATTTGGCAGTATCATTTATATGAGGGTTCCTGAAGGACCCGTGATGCTAGAAGCATCAAATGCAAGTTCTCGAGAATAATATTAACTTGAGCTAAACAAGTTTTGATATGACTTGAAGCAGTTGAAGTGCATTTTTAAAACTCCTGGAAAGCTTTAAAATGGCAAATGATTGCCTGTAGTTTGGTAAAAGTCCTGTTATACCTTATGAAATTAACAAAGGGGGAGATGAAGAACTACTTGATTTGAAAGTACCATAATTAAGTGCTTTTGGGACACTAATGTATCCTTGTTAATTTCACAAGTCATGATATACTATTTATTGTTAATCCACTGGCAGGATATAGTTCTTCAATATCATTAATACATTAAAATAGAGTGATATATATTATTCGAAGTACTATGAATGTGAGGTCATTATAATCAGGTATGCCTGAGTATAAACTGACCATTTATGTATATATTGTTTATCATACTTGTTCATATGTGTAGGTACATTTATATCAAGTGCTATAGAGTGAAACTTATTTCACTAAAGTTCTTCACTTACGACCTTTCGAAAAGGAGCTGAAATTATTATTTGCAAATTCGTTCTAGTGAAAATATAGCAGCTTTATTCACCAAGTTTCTTTGCAAACTCAGGGATATCTTAGTGTTATAGGTGCACTTATGTATCTTGTCAATTCAACAAAACTTGATATTGCTTTTGCTGTAAATTTATTAGCAAGATTTAGTTCGTGCCCAACAAGAAGACATTGGAAGGGTGTTAAACATATATTTCGATACCTTCAAGGGACAGTTGATATGAGATTATTTTACTCTAATGTATCTGTGTCACAATTGATTGGTTATGTTGATGCATGATTTTTATCATATCCACATAAAGGTAAATCCCAAACAGGATATTTATTTACTTGTGGAAGTGCAGCTATATCTTGGCGTTCGGCAAAATAAACTTTATCGGCCACCTCATCAAATCATGCAGAAAATATCACAGTTCACGAGGCAAGTCGAGAATGCGTTTGGCTAAGATCAATGACTCAACATATCCAAACACACATGTGGGCTACTTTTGGGTCAAAGGATTCCAACATTCTTATATGAAGATAATACATCATGTATAGCTCAATTAAAGAGATGGTATATCAGAGGAGATAGAACAAAACATATTTCTCCAAAATTCTTTTTTACTCATGATCTCGTGAAGAGTGGTGATATAGATATTCAGCAGATTCGTTCATGTGATAATCTTACAGATTTGTTTACAAAGCGTTACCAACTAAAACATTTGAGAAGTTGGTATATGGTATTGTAATGCGAAGGCTCAAAGACATAAAGTGATGTCGTCATCAGGGGGAGACAATATTATGTACTCTTTTTTCCTTCATTGGATTTTTATCCCATTGGATTTTTCCTAGTAAAGTTTTTAACGAGGCACAATGTTTATCTAAGAACATCTAAGGGGGAGTGTTATAAAATATAATATATACTGTGGATGTTCTTATAATTTATGTATTTTTATTTATGAAGATATTGTAATTAAGATAGATTCAGATCCGATCTATCCGAAAATCGGTTATTAGGAGATATTAGTTATTAGAGCATTTAATTCTGTGACTCCCACATTGTGTATATATATCCCTCTCTAGTTATGAAGAATACAATTCGAGATCATTCTCTTCTTTTTTCTCAATCTCTCCTACTATTCTCTTCTACTCCCAAACCCCCTCATTTTATAACACCTACACTTTAAAGTAATTTTTTATCAGCTTCTTATTGTTCAACCAGTTTTTTTAATTAGATTCCTAACTTTAAAGTGATTGGAAAAAAATATTATGGGCATGATTAAAAATTGGGTGAAACTATGATGACATTAATAATAAGAAAAAAATGATAGGGCTATGATTAAAAGTATGTGAGAGTAGAAAGATAAAGTGAAAAATAAAATATCTATCAAAATATCAAGAAAATTTTTAAGAACTTGCTGATTAATTTCTTTGATTTTTGTATCCTTCCAAATTTTTTTACTGTTATTTAATTAAACTAATAAAAAGATATCATACATAAAATTCTCGACCAAACTCGTTTGGTACGCTGGAATTGATTTTGATGGAAATAGAAATGGAGATATAGATGAAAATGGAGATGGAAATGGGGATGAAAATAAATATAAATATAGAAAAAATGAGAGGGCAAAAAATTAATTACATGGAATGGGTTACATAATGGAATTCATTTCTACCCATTTTGAATTCCATTTCCACCTCTCAATTTCACCATACCAAACATAGGAAATGAATTCTATTTCCAATTCCATCATACGAAACGAGGCAATATTCTTCCTTTCTCCTTCCCCGTTCTACATCATTTGGCGTAGCTAACTCCACTTAACTTGAATCCTCTCCTCTGTAAATATTTTTTTGCAGGATGTCTGGACTCTCTATCATTAATCGTAGCGGTGTGATCTCCATGCATTCATACGCCAGGGCAATTAGGTCACTTCCTTTTGCCGAGTATTAATTGAGATACTAGAAAGTTTTGGTATTTTTATTTATAAATCATCTTATAAAATTTATAGATGATTAATATGTCTTTAGAAAAAGGTTAAAACATACGTTTAACCCTTTAAATTTACATTAAGTTTTATTTTAGTCCTTTAAGTTTGAAGGCTACACTTTTAATCATTTTATATTAACGCTGTTAGTTTGCTTCTTGTAACGGAATATACTTACTTGATTATGCAATTAAATAATAATAAAATATGTTTAAATTTTAATTATTTAATATAATAAATTTTTATGTTTTAAAATCTAATCACGTTTTATCATCATTTAATTGCATAATCATTGATAAAATTTGCTGAATCATCATTTTCTATTAAATGAAACTAAGGGTATTAAGAATTTAAGATAAAAAGTATACATTTTAAATATAAAGGATTAAACTAAAACTTGAGGTAAACTTAAATGGCCAAATGTACACTTTAACATTAAAAAAAGTCTAGAAAAGGGTATTTTCAGTTATATTTGTGAAATGATCAAATAACTTTAAAAGCACCAAGACATTTTTTGTTTAAGTAAAATTATTAAACATGACTTACTAAAAAAATTCTGCCAAAAAAAGATTTATTAAAAAAAAAGAAGAATTGAAAATAAGTCTCTATTGATAAATCAAATGTAAATAAGACATTTTAAATTATATAACTAACATTCTATATTATGTAATTGAGTTACGTCATAATTTGGTAGTAGAGAATTTATTTTTAATAAATATTTTTGGTTAATTTTTTTTTACTTTAATCCGGCTAATCGTTATCTTCCAAAATAAGAAAAAAAAATCATTATGAAAATTAAAAAGATACTTTCCTTTCCAAGATCCGAAGAACAAGAGGGCCCCACAAAATCCTCACATCAAATCGGTCCCTCCCGTCCATTTCGCGAAAGCAAACACCCCTTGGCTTTTATGATGTTCCAGCTGACTTCTTCAACCGATTTCGTTCCAATGCTACCCACATCTCTCTTTAACAATACACCTTCCAATCAAAATTCTCTCATTGAGTTGAGTCCTTTTCATTCCACGTGTCGGTATATAAATGGTCAGATTTATAGATGTTCAGGAGTGATCCCACCAGGGAATACAAATAGATCTTCCAAATGGGCCCTACGTGTTGACCATATCCACGTGACGGTGACCGTCTCCCATCAGATCCGTTGTTGTCGCTTCCTTTCATCCTTTCGTTTTGTACTTTCTCTCTTCAAATCAACCATTCGTCCCTGTTACTTCCTGATTTCGTTCTTTTCCGCTTTCTCTCTATAAAGTAGCCATTCGCTTCCCGTTGCGCACTCCCCCCCCTTCTCCATGTCTCTCTCTGCAATGGATTGTTAAGCCTAAGGAGGAAACGTTTGCGGAGGAGGCCATTCTGGTGATGTGAAGAAGCATCGATTCCTGCCGCCAAAACCATGGACAGCAATGGCGAGGTTGTTATCTAGTGCGGCCCTGAGCATTCTCATATTCGTGCGCCTGCAATCGGGTTTCATCGAGAATGAATGACTCTTGTCTTGTAAATTCTAAGGAGTGCTATTGAGACTGGGTTTCTTCCTTAATATGTCTGATTTGGTGGCCCGTACGGGTCGGCTTCAGCAGCGGTACGAGGGTGGTTTCCGCCTTGTTGCCGGGTACACCTTCCAGACTTTTCCTCTATGAGATTGTTTCAATATTGATTCGCCCATCCCCATTTGAGCGGTGGCTTTGTTAGGAGTTGTTGGGAAAGATGTCAATTTCATTTGGAGCTATGTATGGAGTTAGCTTCACATCTTGGCTTCCTGATAGGCTGATAGCGGTTGATCTGGCTGATGATTTCCGCCTTCTTGACTAGTAATTTGGGCCTTTTTTGCGTGGATTTGGTGAGAGTGTTAAACGAGCGCGCGCGCGCGCGCACACACACTTATAATTAAAATACGCGGTTAATTCGAGACATTGGGGCAAGTACCAAGTATTTTTTTTTTAGAAAAAATTGGATTCGTTTGAATCTTGTAGCTCGATTGGTCATGTTTTGTGGACAATTTGGCAAATTACGGCATTCATTTCTCCCCGACAAGTTTCAACTAGCTGTCGTGTCAATCATTTTATTGGACTTAATATACTAGGAGGCAGTTCAAATTTCTATCTGTATTTTACATCATAAAATACGACTTGTCATGTTTACTGGTTGTGAAGGCTTGAAAATCATAGTGCGAGCATATGTTTTTTGGAAAACAAATTGTCTGCTTCAATCTAAGGAGCAGATGATGCAGATCATTGGGCAGTATCCTTATCTGTGAAAGGCTTTGGGAGATGCACAGGGGAACAAATTTTGTTCTCCATCTTTGTAAATTGAGTGTAATCCCTCAAAAAATAATTTATTGGTATGTTGAGTTTTTGGTTGGCACGATATGGTAGTGAACATTTATGTAGACTGAGTGATAAATTACTTGGGAAATGAAATCGTTGAGACTATAATGCTTAAATTCGCTTGTAAATTTTATGAAGCAGTTTAATATGTTGAACAAATATTTTGGCTGAGAATTTTTCCCAGAGTTTAAAGAAAGCTGCAATGTGATTTTATGCATACAACTACATGGAGATCTGGCCTTCAGAGGCTGCTTATTTTGTTTCAGGTGTATTCCATTCAGGTATAGAATTTCTGATAACAGTAGAGGGTCCAGTTCAGAGAAGATTATTGAAGTTCTCATGATTAGCTCGCAAAGTGGACCGGGTCTTCTTTTTCCTAAGGTATGGACTCTGGAATATTCACTTCTATATTTATCATAGTTCTAGCGACTCCACTTGTTGCTGTATGACTGAATCAATTTATAGTAGCAACTATAATCAGTAATGGAAGTTTATACCCAATCCTTGCCTCCTGCGATTTCCTACTTTCAGGATTGGGGGGGGGGGGGACTATGATGTCTTAAGTCACCATGGCTGTCCTGTGTGACTATGATTTGAAGAATTGAAGTCCATAATACTAATTGGTTTGAAGTTTATAATCTCCTAATTAAAATATGCAATAAATTAGGTATTAGTTATTGCACTAATAATTGTATTGTATCAAAAAGGTAAATTAATTGTAAATTTGTGCGCTAAAATACTGGCTCCCTTGTACACTGTTATTTGCTTGTATGCCCCTTCAGTCGCTCTTTCAACTTCATATCAAGGACCTATTTTATAAATTCTCCCTATAGTTCGGCTTTCGTCTATGCGTAAATGTTGTTGGCGTGTGATATCAACTTGGAAATTTCCTGATTTGTGATTCTGCTTTCAATTGAAGGGAGGTTGGGAGAATGATGAAACTGTCAAGGAGGCAGCTGTAAGAGAAGCTATTGAAGAGGCAGGCGTTCGAGGAGAAATAAAGGTCAAAAACTTCTCCATGAATATGCATTTTACTATATTTTTTAGCATCTGTAATATCAATTAATTGAGTATTTGCAAGATTTCTAGGTGAGAATTTGGCAAGCATATTCAAAGGAGATCTCAGCTTGTCATTCTATTTATCATTCTTACCGTTCATAGTGACCATAGAGGTTCACAAAAAGCTTGGTTTAGCTTTGCACAATTGAAAGCACTAGAGTCAACATTAACATATGAAATAAGACTTGATGGAATGAGGCTAGATTTTTGTTTTGAATAAGATATAATGAATACTTTATAATGAGCAAAAGTCAAAGGCATGACGTGGTAATGATATTATAAATGTGTTTGGCATGCTTTTGATCTTATCTTTACAATAAAATTGTTATCCCAGAAACTCCTAGTACCTTGATTTAATTGTAAATGAGACTGCTAGATCTTTAATACTCGTGGTCATTGGGTTTTCCAGGATTTTCTTGGGTACTATGAATTTAAGAGTAAGACACATCAGGATGAATTCAATCCAGAAGGTTTATGTAAGGCGGCGATGTTTGCTTTGTTTGTCAAGGAAGAACTGGAGTCATGGCCTGAGCGAAGTACCAGAAACCGTACTTGGCTGACCGTGCCAGAGGCATTTGAAAGATGCAGACATGAATGGATGAGGCTTGTTCTTGATTCCTTTTCTAAAATGGCATAAGGATTGTTGGTGAGTATTGCAAGTGACAATTTCTTATGGTTAAAAACTGATTGATTCGTTGACAACTGATCTATAGGATATCTGTATCTTTAATTTTTTTCTTTTTCCTTTTAAAAAATTGTGGGATAACATTAGAGTTGTGATCTGCATTATACAATCTACTGTTCGTGTTTTTTGAGAATTGATCTCTTCAGAATAATTGGTGAATTAATTCTGAACTCTTTTGAATTGAAGTACTAGTTAATATGATTTACTTCTGCATCCCCAATGAACATTCATGCTTCTGTATATGCGTTGAATATACACTTCTGGTCATAGCCCTTAAGCAGGCGCTGTGAATCATTTCATAAATTCGTTTTCATCTTAGGTGTTGCTTATAAACCCAGTCACTACATCTGATATTAAATTATCCAAACGTTATAATGTCACTGCTCCATGTATGCTATTGATAGCATTACGATTATAAGCTATTGGGCTTTCAAGTTTGCACGATGCTATAAGCATAAAGATCTGAACCTTCGCTATGACATGTGCTCATGAGATATTTTTCAACTTGGTGGGTATTCGGCTATGAGCCCAACAAAAAAGCACTTTGTCCTCAGAATCATAGTTTGATCATCCAAACACCTCATAAAATCTAAAAACCGATGATAGAACAATGGTTTTTAATTTTTGAGTTTGAGCCATTTGACTCAACTAACACTTCGCCACATCCTTACCTGTTGCTCAAGTATAACGTGTGTGTTCAACCCTTAGGAACTAGTGTAATCAATGTGAACTTCTTCCGTAGGATGAAAGATGACAAAAAAGAAAAAAGAAAGAAAGAAAAGAACCATATTTTTTATGAAGCAGGGGCAACAAGCTTTTTATAGAAAATCAGATCCCCGAAATCACATTTCTTCAAAATCTATTCCACAAAAGCTAATTCAAAAACACATTTATGGTGTTAAATGATTACCGAAAGAAGTTAATCAAAAACTTCTAAGCGGAAGATTTCTGGAGTTTCAAGCTAAATGAGCAGATACCTTTGCTCATTTTTCAGCTCTCATTCTCATCTCTCAGTATTGAAATTTATTTTGAAAGGAATCATTTAGTGCACAGCAGAAGAGTTGCGCAACAAAAGCTCCCATTTCCTTGAAACGCAATATCAAGTAAGAATCTTCTGTCAAATACATTTTCCCAATTGCAAGCAGTCTTAACTATTTATCTGACTCTTAACTTTTGTCTACGAGTTATGAAGAAGAACATTCGGCATTATACATACGCAGATGGATCGGTATATTTGCATTTAAGAGCGGGCGCTGCATAATGGAATCTTTTAACTGCATTGTAGGTTAGTGGTAAAAAGTAAAAACAAAATGCAATGAAGTTGATTGTAGTCTGTAGAGCACAATTTCTACAAAAAAAAAAAATGAATTATATATATACACACGCACACACCCCTCAATCTGAGCGATATTATAGCCCACGGCGTACCCCACCGCCTTTCTTCCATTGGCTACATCTGATATCTCCGTATACTCAAAATCCCTTTGATCACTATGTATTAACATGAATATGTTCTGTCCAATGGCCATTATAAACGAATAAAGTTATTTCAGACATCTGCTTAAAATGAGACTAAAGCTTAAGTTTATTTACAAACTTGAGCCCAGAAAACAGAGGCTCAAGAGTTGAACTAGAAAGCCTGGTTGTGTAAGAAGATTTTCTCAATAGATGATCATACGAAACAATTCATTTCTCATCAAGAACAATATCCGCAGGGTCTCCTACCCAGGGCTTCCCTTCCCTCCACATGAATTTTATCCTCAGTTTTCCATTAGCATCTACCCCTACCACCTCTCCTTTGCTAGCATGTGTCTCCATTCCCCATTCCCACCTTGGAATCACAAGTCCATCTCTTATCCTTACTTTGTCCCCAATTTTGAATGGTCTCACCCTTTCCATTTCCCATGCCTTACAAAGCCATAGCCTCTCCATGAAACAGAATGACACCCACATGTGCTCCTCTGTAAGTACCGACATCTCTATCGGACTCTCGAGTTTCGGGGCAATCTGATTCAGATCATATGCCTCTCTAACCCATCTGGATATATGCTAACCGAAACCCTCGTCCATGTAGAGTAGTGTACTCTCAGAGTTCTCGGTTGTTAGCATCCAGTATGCGCTGAAGAGAAACAATCTTTATCAAACACTGGACCACCGTATCCTTATCCCCCCTGCATATTTCCATCCGATGTACCACCCCGATGCTCGAGTGAGCCACTTCTCCCCACTGGTGAGTTGGGGTTGACCGATGCTCTAACCTTCACCCAGTCTCCGATTTGTATATCCTCCTCCTCTTCCACTAATTCTACTTCTGATGGGTCCAACATCCATGCTTTTAATCCTGGGCGAGTGTATATTCGAAGTCTACCGTCAGCATCAATTGCTGATATGGTTCCAATGACAGCATGGGTTTGCCCTGCCCAGCCAAATCTTGGATTGTTTATAGTTTGCTTAACTCTAACCTTCTGCCCAACAGAGAGTTTGTCAACTCTTTCAAGATGGAATGTTGATCCAACCAACTTTCTTGCTCCCCACAAAAGCCAACACAAGTGTTTCTGTCCCATTCATCACCATTAAATCCTATACCGTGTACGATACCAATGCTGCCCGGTACAATGGATTTCCAATTATTTGCATTATCTTTCAACCTTACCCACTCCCCCACTTCAAACGTCCACTCAATCTCAAGGTCTGCAGGATCTCCTCTCCACAAACCAGGCAAACCAAAGAATAATACCCTTACTTCTCCATCAGCATGAATGCTGGTTATAACACCTCGAGATTTAGCCTGAGCACCTCTCCAGCCCCACCTTGGTTCAACCAAACCAGTTCGGAACCTAACATACTGCCCAACTTTAAAGCAAGGAACCTTTTCAACATCTGTATAATGAGCAAAGTACCTTTGTTTACGAAAACAGCAAGTCAATTCCAAGTATCCAGAATCCTGTACACTGTGTGCGACTGCTATACCATCCTTCATAGCACCATTCCAATCATAACTTGGTCTGGTTCCCACGCTTGGTTTTGAACGTACCCAATCACCAACTTCAAATCCTGAAAGTTGTTCTACATCTCCAGGAGCAACTTTCCACAAGCTCTGCCTGCCTGTGACTCTCACCTACAAAAGATTCAGCACAATAAATTTTACAGCTGTAATAATTTAAATGGGAAAATCATACAAATAGCCTTGTGGATGAAAATGTTTATTTTAAGTTAAGCATTTCTAATAGCAGCAGTGGCTAAACATTCACCACCCATATGTAATATTGAAGGAGAGAGAGTAAACGTGTGTTGGCAAGGCTAAATGAACAATGGTTTTGTTAAAATGCCAAGACTTGATCTCACAGGAAGAAAGTCATAGCTCTAGAGCCAAGTCACTACTTTTAACTGCGGCTGTACAAAATAAAGGCTATTTCCCAGGCAATTTTGTAAGGCTTTACAAGTTTTGGTGCCTATCATTGGACAGAGAAATATGATAGACATAGATCCTGTTTAACTATGGTTTCCATAACACCTTCGTCGTCAACTGCATTTGGATCAGCTCCAGCCAATAATAGTTCCTGTTATTTTCCCATGAGTACATTAGTAGAGCTCAAATAGACAGGAAGAAGCCCATGTGTAATTTAAGTAAAACCTACTCGCATGCACTCTGGTTGGCCATGATAGGCACAAATGTGAGCAGTAGATGGGCCAAAGTCATATCTTAATCGAGACCTCACATTAGCATTTCTTTTTATAAGACTACGAACACATTCTGGAGACACAGCTGCTAAATGTCACGGTCCGCTCTAGAGAACCCTAGAACTCTCTAGAGTTCTCTTGTATATACTTAGCCATTCTAGAACTCTCCACACATTTTTCACATGTTAGAATTCAATTTGTAAATATCTAGATATTTTAGGAGAGAGTTCTGGAAGGCGAATGTAAGCCGTAGGATCGAATCGATCTCCACCGTCCATTGAGGAGGTGGAGTAATATAAATACCCCTAAGGGGTTCATTTGTAACCATCAAGCATTTGAGCAATACAAGCATTCTCCCAAATTCTCAATCTCTCTCTAGTTTCTCTCTCTAGATTTCCTTAGTTCTCAAACTAAGTTAAGTCTTTGGAAGGCTTACTAGCAAGTCCAGAGCTTGAGTTTGAGCAAATCTTGCTAGGTCACACGGTGTTTCATCAAGTAAATTACTAAGTCCGTGACATAAAGCAAAAGCAAGCGGAGGAACTCCGTCTTTGTCCAAGGCATCAACATTTGCCTCTTTGCATGCCAAAATAGCCTCAACAAGTTCTGCACTGCCACGCCTACAAGCCAGGTGGAGAGCGGTTTGGCCTTCAGCATTTTGAGCTTCCAATAGAGAAGAAATATAGTTGCTACCATTTACCGAGACAGCCTTTGCAAGAAGATGTCTGCATGTGCATAAAAAAGAGATTATTGAAAATGAATTACTTGACACTGATTTTGCGTAAAAGCTAGCTCAAGCGAATCAATTATGAAGCTTTCTAACCTAACACCCTGAACATTCCCTTCAGATACCAGCCGATGAAGATGGTTCACATAATCTTGAGGAATTTTCAATTCAAGTGCTTGAAGGGAAGCTTCTAGAACATTTAAGACAGAGCATTCAACAGAATCCCTGCATTCATATAAATATATAATTTACACAAGACATTTGCTGACAATCAATGCACTTTTCAAGTTTGCACATAGCAATCTATTTTGCAACATATGATGTTTTACACTTGCTCTTTGAGCAGATACCACTAACGAATATTAGTTACAGGTTATAAACATAGTAACCTTATAGACATACTTATCAGCGCTTGCAGCAGGACTGCATGGTATTTCCTGCAAATGATGGAGAAATGTAGCTAACATTGCACTAAAACTGGGTCTTTTGGATGGCTTGAACTGCAAGCACTCTCCAATCATCTTCCACAATTCCCTCGGTATTCCACCACCAACAATACAAGCATACTGTGGAGGCAATTTCCGTGCCTTGGCAATTGCTTGATAAATTTCCTCTGCACTTAGACCAGCCCAGCTGCACAACCATATATTTTGAATTAAGAAATTCAGAAAAAGAGAGGAAAGGTTAATTTTCAGAATTTTTCATAAATAATAAAGTTCTCTACATACGGAACAAAACCCGTGCACATTTCCACCAAAATACAACCAAAACTCCAATCATCTGACTCTGCAGATACACCTATTGAAACAGCCCTGAATAAATTTGACTTCTTCACAGGCTCCCAAACCTCTGGAGCTGTGTAATGTGGGCTGAGCATCATACATTCCTTACACGAATGGATCCTCAAGGAGTCACACTCTGGTTGGGCCTTCCAAAAGGAAGGCTTCTTCAGAATTCCAGCAAGTCCATAATCAGAAACCACTGCATGACCATTTGCATCAAGAAGAAGATTGGATGGCTTCAGATTCATGCAAACAACACCTGCAGCATGAAGCTCAACAACCCCTCGTGCAATGTCAGCCCCATACCTATATAAAAAGGCCCACTCATTTAAAAAAAAAAAAAGGAGAATAAGCCCACTAGTGTCCGCCTAAAGAAAGAAAGCAAGGACTAAAAATATATATACCTTTAGATTCATTGCGAACATGCTATCGTAATGTCTATTTGGGAGTTGTAATTTTTCATTTGTATACTTATAAATTTAACTATTGTTAGTTGTTTAACTAGATATACACAATTGTAAAAATGGACAAAGTCCACTTCTTTCTTCCTTTCTTTTAGAGGAAAATTAGTCAAGCCGAAGCTTGAATGCATACAGAAGGAATTAATAACTAGGATAGGATCCTAAGTACAAATTATCGCATATAGACAGTGTCGAACTTATGGCCTTAACTTAGGGGTATGGATTATTTTTTGAGAAGATATGTGTAACTTATTCTTAATATCTTTTAAGAAGAATTTAAGTAAAAATTTAGTAGGTTCAAAATTCGCAAATGAACGAGTGTAAAATAAATCATATAATACTAATATATACATAATTTTTTGGAAGTCAAGGGGTGCAGTTGAACCCGATGAAACACACGCAGGTCCGCCAATAAATATAGGCCATTTTAAGATATAGTAATGTTGTTGATCTTCAAAGTACATTTAAGCACATCCACCTAGCATTTTCTGCACGTTCGCAATCTCTTGGTTATTGTAATATCCTTCTCTTCCAAGGAAATCTGCACATCCAATTATATGTTTGTTCGTGTGATGTGGCTCCACCTCAAAATTACTAAAGAGGAGTTCACTCGTCTCCGTTATAATAGCTCTTAATGGATGATCAAGAGCACAACCTCTCATAAGCAAATCGAAAGCATCCAAAGAGTCAGTATACTGGCAAATGTTAGAATACCCTAATCGCCTACCAACTTCAATTCTTGTTCTAACGACAATCAACTCAACTTCTGTGATCAAACATAATCATATAGGGCTTGTTTGGTAAATCCGTTGGAAGAATGGACACAGATTCCGAAGTAAATATATGAGAGGAATTTTGTCTCGGTAAGCGTATGAATGGCTTTTGGATGTCCAAACGAACTATCCAAACATAATCATATAGACTTCTGAAATCCCATAATCCATTTACATTTGTTGTTCTTTATGGTTCCTCCACATGTAGCTTGATGATCCCTCCATATTGACCCATCCACATCAATACGAACTACTGCGGTGGATGTGTTCACATGGTTTCGTTCCTGTTATCTATATGGAAGAGCATGTGTTTGAAAACATTGCTCAAGGCACACTCCACTCCATTAGGTTATATAGACATTTGTGCATCAACCCATTGGACGTTGTGGTTTCATCCTCAAAGACAAACTTGTACCTTAAGGTCCATAATGACCACGTCTTGTATTATGCCTAATATTTCAAGCAAGCCAAACCTGCAAATTACTAAAAAAAAAAATCTAGAAAGCATGTTAGTTTTTAAAATACCCTGCCAAATCTCACTTGCTCTTTGACAATCTCTTAATATGTGTAAAACACTCATCTCTCACAATTAAAAGGGCAGTAATTGGTATCAAATATCCCTCTTTTTGCTCGAAGAGAATTCGAAGAGAAAATTAATCTTTTGATCATTAAAATTTTAATTTAGCTGTAACTCAATCCTTAAACTTTAATTCAATACAACTCATTTATTATATTTTTGACTCAATTGTAACTCTGTCGTTAGACTTTGGCCCACTGTAATTCATTCTTTATAGTTTTAATCATTTTATAATTTAATCCCTAACATTTATTATATATATATGATTTTATTTTCTAAAATAGAGGGACTAAATTATTAATTAGTTAAAATTACAAGGATTGCGTTGTAATGAGTTAAAGTTCATGAACTAAGTTACAATCAAGTCAAAAGTATAATGATTGGGTTGAACTAAGTTAAAATGTGTACAATAAGTTTCAATTGAATCAAAATTATAAGGACAAAAGACTAATTGACGTTTTTGTTTTTCCCCTCCCTTCATTTCCAATTTCCCATCTTGATTTCTTGGAGTAAACGATCTGAAACCCTGTGGGCTAGCCCGAGTATTGTAGTAAATCCAGGGTATGTTTAGGAATTCCATTGGGAGAAATGAGTTTACAGATTCAAAGGTATTTAACGGATTTTATTATGGTATTACAGTTTTTAAGATGGTTTTTATAGATTTCAAAATATTTTTTACAAATTTCAAAACGATTTTATCTCGACCTACGTGTATTATTGGGGAAACGGTGTTCCCAAACAATCACTTATTCGTATGGGGTAAACAAACGGCTTAAATGGAACCCTAGGCGGGTTTAAATGAGGTGGGGTGATTGAGTAAGCAGGATGGACACAAGCAAGGCCTCAGGCTATATCTAACCGTTCATTTATTTATATATATTTTAACTAAAAAAACCTGAGCTCACCAACAGAGGTTGGAGCAAGGTTTAACCTCCGCATATGTAAAATTTTTTGGGAGAATTACCCTCATGTCCCAAGCAAGATAAGTAAATACAAAATGGTCACAAATATTAGCCTTAAATACAAAATGGTTCCAAAGATTCACAAAATTACAAAATGGTCCCAAGAATAGCTGCTGAGGTGGTAAATAAAGGCTACTGAGGTTGTTAGAGATTGTTTGTAAATGAAGGCTGCTGAGGTTGTTAACAACCTCAGCAGCTTTCATTTACCACCTCAGCAGCTATTCCTGGGACCATTTTATAATTTTGTGAATCTTTGGGACCATTTTATATTTAAAGCTAATATTTATGACCATTTTATAAATACAACTCTTCCTTGAGACTTGAGGGTAATTCATCCAAAATTTTTATTAGGAGACTCACCACCATACTGAACTCGAATTGGATGCGGATGTAATCGGGCAAAGTTTCTAAACCGCGCAGGGGAAAAAAATCTGGGCTCAAGCAATAACAGAGGGCGACGCCGACGGCCGATTGCACACACACAGACGCACAACACAACAGATCCCAGATTCTTCGGGTTCCTCATTCACCCAATTCTTCGGCTTTTCTTCAGCAATCAGCATCTCAGATTCTCAGTACGTACTCTTTCGAACTCTCAAGAGTCCCATATCTTGGAGTTGAGTTGGGAGTTGGGGTTGTGTGGTTGTCTTGTGTGATCTTCCCTGTCTCCACTCTCCGATTCCGTCGCAACTCGCGCTCGCCCATCGTCTCTATGGGTCTTGTCTCTCGAGTCTCGACTCTTAAGCCACTAAACAACAACACGCCGCAAGCATAATTTTAGCAATTAGATTAGTGCAAGTTCCTAAATCACCATCTTCCATGTTGGTTGTTGGCTTAACTAAAAAAGAAACTCTGTGTGTAGGATTTGGGAATTTGGATGCTTGAAACTGAAAATTGTGGCTTTTCAGAATGTAGAAACTGTTAAGATGTAAATGTTGAAACCGAAACTGACTGGAAGCATTGGCCCCATTATTCCTGCCTCTTCTTGCTGATTCCTGTAAAGCGTTAATTTCTGTGGTTAATTTATCATCATGATCAATACAGTTTGGTCTGTTCAATTAGTGAAATACACCACTGTGCTTTTCTGATGGAGATGTGTTCATGCCATTGCTTTTGCTCATTATGGCCGAAAGACGTACCAGTGAGAATTTGGGCTGCGGGCATTTTTCATTTTTGCTCTCATTCTCGTATATACCGGGCAGCATCACTGTAGCAGGGAGGATTTTTTTTAAAAAGTAAATGGGTCAGCCCGTATCCTGTCTATCCGGGCTAGCCTGAACCTATAACAAACAAAACTAAACGGGCGGGATGATGGCCATCAGGCCAGCCTGTCCAGACCGTCTAGCCACTTTCCTCTTCC
This sequence comes from Vachellia pachyceras, assembly GCA_025593235.1. NCBI lineage: Eukaryota > Viridiplantae > Streptophyta > Magnoliopsida > Fabales > Fabaceae > Vachellia > Vachellia pachyceras. The sequence goes on from JANTPZ010096922.1 coordinate 21,763, forward strand.
ATATACGATCTGAACCATAGAAGCCCAGCAAGGTGATTTCATTTCGCCTCCACCTCCTTCCACTTCTCTTCTTAAAGCTGCTCTCTGTCGCCGTCGCACTTGGATTTGGAGCTTGAATTCGGCGTCCTCTTGGACGTGTTGAAGAACGGAATGGTGAAGAAAACTTTTAGTAAGCATTTTCGGCCCCTTCACCTTCTCATTTTGGTCCTTTTTCTGTCAATCAATGAAACGGGATACTGTCTTAGGCAATCCAGATTATGCATGGAAGAAATCTAGATTCAGTACTTGGATTATGGTTTATGGAGATTGTAAGGAATCTGGCTACTAGATTGATTTGGAAATTTATCGGAAGGCATCATAGCATGAATAGATAAATTCTTAAAGCTAACCATTCCATTGATAGCCATTGTTAAAGACCATTTCGACTTGTAGGAAATCATTGCTAGAACTCTCTAGTTCTCGTTGATGGGTGTTTAATTTATGGACTGAGGGGTTGTCTTGAAGCCTGTGCTATGTGGGTCAAGGATTTCTTGTGGTAATTGTTGTTCGTAATGTGCAAACTTCACAGTAGGACAGAGGCCTGTTTAATTAAAGGAGTAGTCATTAGATTTGCTTTTCCTTTATTGTTCAGGCGTATTATGTTTTTTTATAGGAACTTGGTGTTTATTGACGTATTTGACTGTGTATTACAACAACATTTAAATATTTTCTGCTGGGAATGGTAGTGCTTCTGAATTTGTGAATGGAGCAGGTTAAACATTGACAAAATGCATGATGTCAGCATAATTGGGTTCATATATACTGTAGGTCCTTTTCATCCGTACCTGAGTACCGTACCAGATTATTTTTATTCTTTTCATAAGCAATCACTCTTCAACCCGTGCTAGCATTCGTGAAACGCAATGACACCTCTACTTTTAGCTCTTATCCAAAGTAATGTGCTATGCCGCACCTCTGTCCCCTCTAATCTTATCTGAAAGTTAGCTGTGCTTCTACTGTTCCATAATGAAGCTGCTTGAAATCTTAATTTTTCTTTCTCCTTCTCTAGTTGATTCTCACATTCCAACTTTAATCTTTCTCTCCCTTCATTTAGGGATAGCGGACACCTGGTAAAATGCTGATGTGGTTGAGCAGACTACATAGAATGTAGATGTTTATATTGTTCTGTTTTGCATCTCTACAAAATATTTTATTGTGCAATTGTTGTATGAAGCTTGAACTAAGAAGTTTGAGAAAGTAGTAGCGTCTTGGCAATAATAAATTTGTTTTCGTTGAAGAGCTGATAATGATGGCAATGCTAACTTTTCTGGATAATGTTGTTGGTTTATGATGTGCATTGCCGTTCTTCCTTGCTATGAATTGGTGATAAATCCATCAAAATTAAATGATAAATCTTTATGACCAATTTCTGCTATTTGATTTACCATGGGATATGCCTGCGGATGTTTCTGTTATAGAAAAGATAATCAAGATACTTGACTTTGTTATCATAATGCCCCTTGTTTATTGTATGTATTTATACACCAATTTTCATAGGTCTAAGGTATCATTGATGGGCTTTTGCAGTAGTGAACGTTTTCCAATACCGATTTGTGTATTTCAGGTAGTGTCTTCATTACAGAGAACAAAATGATGAATTTTGCAGCATCGCTATGCAGAAGGATGAATATCAAGGAGCTTGTCTTAAATGTTCCTGTCTACAGAAACTCAAGTGGTATAAATTCATGGTTGCTATATTAGCTCATGTAATTGTATTTTTCTAACATGAGATAGATTGTAATTGATTTTTTTTTTCTGGTTAATTAATTTGAGTTTAGATGTTTCTGGAGAAGGATTGAGTTTGGTTTTCAGACGATGGGCTACCAAAAAGACAGCAGGATCTACAAAGAATGGAAGAGACTCATTACCCAAGAATCTTGGTGTCAAGAAATTTGGTGGTGAAGTATGATTTTGTTGCTTTAAGCGAGGATTTTATTTACGGAAGACTATGATAGGACAAAATGGAACTAGACCTTATTCTGGGCCAAGTTTCAGGCCTGCACCATGTAAAAATGGGTTAATGTCCAATTTGCCCCCAAAAGTTTTCATGTAGGATGTGTGGGTATCCAGAAGTTATTTTGGGACCAATATCACTCTGAAAGTGTTAAAAGAGAGCAATGTTGCTCATTGTCAATGTTAATTTTTTAAGGGTTAGGATGGTTTTGCCCTTTTTTCAACACTTCTGGGTCAATAATGATGAAAAGAAAAAAAACTTCTGGATAACGATTCCTACGCAAAATCTTCTAGGGCAAAGAATGAGCCTTAACCCTTTTAAAAATTCACAGAAAGTTAGATTCACAATAATCAATGATTAGCCCTAAACTCACTGCAGAATTCTATGTTTATTCTGGCAGAGAGTAATACCTGGGAACATCATTGTTAGGCAACGCGGTACCCGGTTTCATCCGGGAAACTATGTTGGAATTGGGAAGGATCACACTCTTTTTGCCTTGAAAGAAGGCTGGGTGAAATTTGAGAGAAACAAAAAGACTGGACGCAAGTGGGTGCATGTTGAGCCCAAGGAAGGTCATGTCCTCCACCCTGTGTACGCAGATGTGGCTGCCGTTGAACCAAAAGTAGCTGCCTAAGTCTGATGCACCAAATCATGCTAATGACAATCAATTCAGGTTACTTCTCAAAGCTTATGCGAACTTCTCATATGTTCTTGGGAGAACTTGAATGTAGTGTTCATTCAGTGCGTTTCTTATCAGGTTTTTAGATAAGTTGTTATGGATGGGGGTAATTCTTTTGGAATGATTCAATGATTAGCTGCTGAGTAAAGAAAGATATCTGCATGCTGTGATTTAATCCTCTCACTAAGAACTGTTCTGTTTTAGCATTTGTGGGATGATACTGAAGCACCCCTGATTGTACGGTCAATATTCAAATCATTTTGCATGTAGATTAAACATCTGTGTTAACCACCAAGCGTTAGGATGCAGCGGTAAGGCAGCTAACACTTCCCCAGGTGAACGAGTGTTCGATTCATGGAGCCGCGCTCGAGAGTAGGGGATACCCACATTTGGTGCAAAGCACCTTACAGGGGTGTGCCTTACACTTCATCCCCGCTCCGAATTAGTCGGTTGCCCCGGGTTACCTGATCTGTTGAAGAATGCCAGGAATTCAAGAAAAGGCGTCAGATACTGGGGGGAGTCTACAGGGGGCCAAAGGCCCAGATTGCTCGAAGTTCACAAAAAAAAAAACATCCGTGTTGAAAATAAATACAAGAGGATGACGAAGTTTTGAATCAATGAGAAGATCTAAATTAGAGTATTTATTTTTTACGTGCATTGAAATTTATTAACTCATTCTCAAAATTTTCGATCGGGGCCTTTTCCCAATTGTTACAAAGTTTTATGAGAAAAAATTAGAATTGAAGTTATCAAAATTTAGATTCAAACTATTTATGATATATTTTAAACTATTTTAGGAAGTGATTTAAATCGGTCTTTTAGCAAATGAACTTTAAAAAGTATCAATAGATTTTCTCAAGTAAACAAAATTACACAAGTAGCTTTCGATATTTGAAAGTTCCCCAATTGAACCGAAACCTGGAGCCAAATATCGTTCATCATGTTTAGATTCTCAGCCTCCAACGATTTTGACTGTTGATGCTCCTCTTCCATGAGATGATGGACGCTTTTTATATTTATATTTAATCACGATAGTTTTTCTTATTGCAATTTTAGATTTTTGTTTGTCTATTTTAACAATTCATTTGGTGAGCATAAATAAGATACCTTCTAATATTATATAGAAGAAATTAATTAACGCTAGTATATCAATCCAATTTTCTTTCCCTGTTTGACTAGCTTTTTCATTATACAATAGTTTCCCACAAAATCAAATAACGTATTAAGGTTGTAATTAAGTATATAAATAACACTACGTCTAGTCCTGTAGAGGAGTGAGATAAAGTCTTTCATTTTAATCTCAAAGATAAGATTTCAACTTTACTTCCTAAATTTATAATTTTCCCTTAAATATCTTTATTAATTACACATAGTCAGTGATTTTTTGTATGAAAGCAAAAACACATGATTTAAATGGGTATTTTAAAGAAACAAACATATATTTATTACAAGTAATTATTTTAACTAATTTCTTGAATTGAAGGTAGTACAACAACTAGGGGAGAGCACAAAGCCCGGAACCCGCATAACCTACCCGGAACTCACGAAAATTCCCCACATTGGGCCCGCCCGTTGGTGGCCCATCACGGGCGGGTTAAAAACCCGCCCATATAAATAATATACGGGCGGGCTACGGGCATGCCAATGGGCTGCCCGTGCCCGCCCATATATGTTTTTTTTAAAGCAAAAAGAAACCAAATGCCCCAGCCCAAATGCTCCTAGCCCCAAAATCTGCCCCAAAAAAAAAAAAGCTGAGAGCTTGCACTAATTCTCCGACTCCGATTCCACTCCGTGACTGGCTTCCTCTCCTTCTCCCATTAGCCCTAGCCGCGGATCGCTCTGCTCATTGTCGTCTTCAGCTGCTCTGCTCGTCGAATCTCCTTTCCAACTTGAGAGACTCAGACTCGGCCGCTTTGCTCGTCGTCTTCGCATCGGCAAAATGGGGTTGCAATTCGTCTCTCTTACTCTTAGTCTCTCTGGCTCACTTAGTGGTTCTGCTTTAACCAGATGTGGCGGAAGCTCCCTCGATCTGCTGCATTTTTGACGAGGACGACCACCCACCGGTGATCTAAGCTGCGTCAACACTTTGCGCCCTGTCTGCTATCTTTGCTTTCATGCTTTGTGATGTGACTCCATCTTCAAGTTCAACACTTCGACTTGGTGAGTCGCCGCCTTTGTGGTTGCAATTCGTCTCTGCTTCGTTGTCATGTTTACATTGTCTACTTCGTTGCTTCATATTATGGTTGCTTCTGCTTCTGCACCATTTTTCCCCTTTTCTACACCATTCAGTAATTTCATATGTTGCAAACCTTAGATCTGGACTACTCCAAAATAGTACCATATAGTAGTTATTGTACGTGAGTTCATGATGGGGTGCCTTTGGATTCATACAAGTTCCCCTTTGCTCTGCTTCTTCTGATTGATGTGGATGCTTGATTTCTCCAAGAATGTTGTTCATGAACTGTGTTGAAGCTTCTAAATTGAATATGCCTTTGATGAAGCAAAGGATCGCATCATGTGTTGTTTCTGTAGATTGATGCAGAAACAGTCACAGAAACTGGAAATCATAAGGAAGAAATATTGGAAGCAATGGAGAGACTCAAAGTCCAATTGCTTGTGCTTGGCAGCCATGGCCGAGGAGCCATACACAGGTTCTCAAACTTGATTTCTGTTGATCAATGCCATAACTGACAACGTCTGTAGTGATTTGTGCACAAAAAGAACTTGAATTTAGAGAAATTCTTAACAATTTGCTTGTAAAGAGAGGGACTTTTGAGTATATTGTTGGTTCTTTTATGCTGAAGAGTTGGTGGTTCTTTCACAGAGATTGACTCTGAATCTCTAGAATGTCTTTGAATTCGGTTTGTTTGTATAAATAGGGGATGATATGCATATGTTAAACGGGCTACCCGTTACCCGTTCAAACCCGCCCATTTATTATCAGCCCGTTTAAAAGAGGTTAAACGGGTTGATGCACGCATACGGGCTAGCCCGTACCCGTGAAATGTTTAACGGACGGGTAACGGGGTAGGGCACGGGCTGCCCAACCTGCCCGTTGCTCTCTCCTAACAACAACAAGAAGGGTACCATACTACCATTAACTATTGGATTATATATATACTGTATTCTAGGCCTAAAAAAATGTATTACTATTGTCAAATTTTTAAAGTTTAGCGAGTGCTTGCATGCGAGCAGGGGAGAGAAACATCTCTTTTTTCCTTCTTACTCTCTTCCCCTATTCTCTTTTTCTAACCATTAGATCAACATTTCAACCGTTGAGATTTGGTTTTTTATAAAATTACTATCAAAAGGTTAAATTATAAAAAAATAAACACAACTAACTAAATATAAATTGCCAACTTTTGGTATGAACAATTTAAGATCGTAAATAAATAAAATATTTTGTATAAAACCATATCTATATCATTTTGATCAAATGATTATTAGATACTAAAAAGGAGAGAAGATGATGAGAAGGGAAAAAATGAAGAGATTCCTCAGCCATGTGAAATCAAATACCCTCCTGATCAAGATCAAGCCAGGTGGAAGAAAGATAAAAAGGGTAGGACATGGACATCACCCATTTTGTCCATTTGTGTGTTTGTTATTATACTTGTTAGAGTTGAATGCTTATAGGAGCTAAATTGGAATTTACCTAAATAAGAGACATGAAGACAGCATCCTTGGTGTCTCTCTGTCATATTTTTCAACTTTAGACAGAGAAATTCCAGTTCCAACTTCCAAGTCCCAAAATTCTCAGTCCAGTCGTCCCTGGCTGCGCCTGTTAGCACTATAATATGACACATGACCATAGAGGACTTCATTCATTGAACCCAATCATATGTACAAACTAATTAGATCATTGATCCCCTGACTCTACAGTAAGAATTAGTTAATGCGTCCGTTTAGAAACGCAGCAGAGAAGTACCTTTACGCAAGTCGAAGTAAATATGTGAAGGAAATTATTTCATTTTATGAAAAATACTGTTGAACGTGCTTTTGGGGAGTAAATAAACTTTTTCAAACAAGCACAATTTGTTTTAGAGAAATTAAATGGGTTAAATGCATTACTTAGAAAAGGTATTCATTTACATATATCAATACATTACGTATCAGTTTATAATTCAGATAATAGATTAACGTAAAGAGAAATGATATAATATCATTACTTTAAATTAATATATTTAAATTCTTTAATCTTCTTAATAAAAGTTAATTGATTTTCATATTGAAGACCAAATATAGTAATAAAGCTAGTTATTTTTAGCAAGAGTGTGCCAGAGCTACTCATTGATAGAAATTAACAATTGAACATATTCAATGAGTAGGAAATAAAGTAGATTGAATTAACATCTTATCTATCTTTTATATTAAAAATCATTCTTGAGGGAAAAAAACTCATCATAATAATTGTTCCACCAAAAAAAATCTGTAAACTCAATTACGGGTCTCAAATGAATCCATCTATGGCGTCTTCTGTAACCTTCGTGTCACCTTCCGCTCCCGCCATCACCTTTTGACTCATAACCCCTCTGTCGCTTTCACTATCATCTCTATATAAGTGTTTTGGCTCAAGTTGGGTTCTTTCTCATTATCCATCAAATCCGTTATATGAACCATCAAAATTAGAACTTTTTTCCTGGGAAATCGTCACTTCTTGATCCTCTGATATACAACACACTGTTGTAGATGATGGTGATGCATGGGGTTAATAAGAACCCAGCGACAATGATGAAGTTGAAAAGACAACAGAAGAGAAACGACGATGTTTTGAAGAATAAGAAGAAGAAGAAGAAGCAAGAGAAGGAGGACATAAAGGTGACTTACATATCGAGTCCCATGAAGGTGAAGACGTGTGCTTCTAACTTCAGAGCTCTTGTTCAGGAGCTCACTGGGCAAGATTCCAAAGTTGCAGACAAGTTTTTGGATCACCAGGAATCTGTATCAGAAGATCATCATGATGATGAAGCCATTGCCATGGCTGCTGGAGCTTCAGTTGATAACAAAAATGGTGATGATTATGTTGATCAGCATGAAGTAGAGGATCAGGGTTTATATTTGCCCAAGCTTGAAGATTCTTCTTCTTGGTTGGATCTGCTACGTGAAGATTATTGTAGTGAATTTCAGTACTCTAGATCCTCGTTTGAGCCATTCAACCAACAAGTTATACGTCAAGTTTGATGATTTGTCGAGACTTGATCATTGTAAATCATTCTCTTCTGGAGCTAATGTATGACTTTAATAAATGATTTGCCGAGATTAATGAAATTAAGTTAGTTATTTGTATAAGATGTGTATCAATTTTTTTAAAATGTCATTTTTAATAATTTGCTTTGAAAACTGCTCTTATTGAATTGAATGAAATCTCACTTAATATATACAATTAAATAATAGAGATGGTTTGAAGTTAAATTATAAAATTGAGAGATAAAGTGAATTGAAATATCAATATTAGTATTATAATATATAAATTCTTTAACTAACTTTTACATTTATAAAAGCTGCTCTAGTTGAATTGAACGAAATCTCATTTAATATACATAATTAAATAATAGAGATAATTTGAGGAAAAATTATAAATCTGGGAGATAAAAGTGAATTGAAGTATTAATGTTAGTATCATAATACATTTACAGTCCGAGGAAGTACTTTGATTGTAGTTGCTATTGGTTGTGTCATTTTTTTCTTCATCTAATGTAGCTTTCTCTAGAGATTTATACTTAAGTTTTTATTTAATTGCAATTTTTAATTCAATTTGGGGTGTTAGCTTTCTAATTTTTAAATGATGAAAGTAGATTATTATATACAATATATTTAGGTGATATTTGAGATTTTAACTTATTTAAAAGTTTAGAAGGGATTAAATGATACCACTATATTGAAAAATGGAATGAAATAGCTGTTAATGTTATATGTTAGGATATGAAGACTTGAATAATATTAGAAGAAATTTAGTTACTATATATTTAATTAAAGAAAATACCCCTAACACAATTATATATCCTTCAGTATGTTAACGGTTTAATTTTAAAACCACCTTCCCGTCTTATGATTATATTATAATTTTAAAATAATAGCACACTGATGAGCAAGGGGATAACGGGAAACACCATAACATAGACAACTAAAGTCATGTTTGTGCGAGGGCTGTGAAATTATCTTTATATAAATCAAGATAAAATTTTTATTACATATTTATATTATAAATAGTAAATTATTTCGAAAAAAAAAGACTTCTATCGCTAATTCAAACAGATACAAATATTGTCTAGTTGGTAAGTAATTGGCTAATAGCTTATAATATCGTGGGTTCAAATTATATTGCAGATATCATAACTTTGATTGTGATCGATATATAATTATCTCTATGATATACAATTATTTCTATAAGCACTTTTTTAAATTTAAAAGCATATCTTAACTTCAATGAGTTCTCAAGATTCAATTCACTTAAATTTTTGCAATAAGAAAACCATAATGTAACCAACTAAAGTTATCTTTATGGGAGGGTTTGCGAAATTATTATATGACACAAAACTTCTATCACATATTTATATTATAAACGGTAAATTTTGTTGGGAAAATAGTTTCCATCGCTAATCCAAGTAGACACAACTATTATATAGTTGGTAAGTAATTGACTAATAGCTCCGGAAGTTTAAATCCTATTGTAAATGTAAGAACTTTATTGGTCGATGATATATAATTATCTATGTAAACACTTTTTAAATTTGGGAGCGTACCCTAACTTCAACAGCTTTTGATATTCAACTTACTTAAATTTTTTGCAATAAATAAAAACCATAACATAACAGGATAAAACGTCTCAATCCAATCATTAATCTCTAACATGTCTTGGACAAGTAGGGCATAGCAGGGTAACTTCCAATGGCCCATCTTAATCCCAAAAAGAAAAAGAAATCCTTTTTCCATATTTCTTCATTTTCCTACCCATTCATACTCTGAGAATTTTCAATTACTTTTTGGCCATCAATATAAATAGGGGAATTGAGGAAAATCCCCGATTGAGAAATTAATTAGAGAATAAGACTTATTCAATTATACATATAAAAGCTCATTTACATATAATGTGGAAGTTCAAGTATATATACGTGGAATGTCCCATTTTACAATTAATTTTTCATTGAGAGACGTATCCCCGATTCGGCCATATAAATATAATATGTGTAACATTGGGTCAAATTGCTTCAAGCATCATAGATGAAGTATTTTGTTAGATATGTCTAACATTCTAAACCATTTTAAAGTAATTTTTTGGGTGAGTCCAATGTCTTAAATAAT
>JANTPZ010096923.1:0-15797 GCA_025593235.1 Vachellia pachyceras
TATGTATTAAAATGTTAGAACTTTGATTAGTACATGGATATTTGGATTCCTAATGCATAGATTGTTATTACAAATTAATTTGTAATATTTTTAATTTTTTATATAGCCGGGTCGACCCCCGGGTCAACCCCCGGTTCGACCCCGGTTCGACCTCTGACCCTTGACCCAGTGTCTCGGCCGGTTCGTTGTCCGGTCCGGTTTTTTGAACCTTGATAAATATCCCTCAACATATATCTAATTTGGTACCTCATTAATTGAATAAAATTGAGTGTTGCATGAGTTTCGCCCTCCTCCGATATCTCCTTTCAAATTATTCTCTCTATCTCTCTTCCCGTTGTTACCTCATCTTCTTCCTTCTTATCACTTCATTCGTTTCAGACTTTCTGTTAATAGGAAATGGAGAAAGGAGGAGGAGCTGGTGGAAGGCCAAAGGCAACTGAAATTTGGGAACACGTGTGGGTATTGGAAGGGAATAAGAAGAAAGTGAAGTGCAAACACTGGATTTGAATTTGCAACAACTGCGAATCGGATCAAATCTCATATTCATCAAATTAAGGGTCAGGGTATTCGGCTATGTACTCATTTTCCTCATCAGCTTAACACCAACACCACCACCACTACTTCCCTCCAACAAACAGAACCATGATATCCTTCATTCATCACAAGGTACCAAATAATATTATTTTAATTTCAACAATGTGTGTGTGTGTGTTTGTGAATTACTAGAGCATATTTTGGTATTTTTTTCATAGTATTACAAAAAAAATCCATCGCTAAATGGCTATTTTCCATTAGAAAATTTTCATTTAGCGACGGAAAATATTAGCGACACTCATTTTAACAATAAAAAATAGCCATTTAACGACATATTTTCCGTCGCTAAATGACATTTTTCTGGTAGTGAACTATCATTGGCATGTTTGGAAATACGTTAAAAAAGTACTTTTACAGAAGTCAATGTAACTATGTGAATGTGATTATCTCATTTTGCAGAAAAACACTGTTAAACGTTCGTTTGGATAATTATTACCAAACAGGGCCATTGTCTTTTGGTGCTTTCCCCTTGAGTAAGGGTGTTCGAATATGCCCTAAATCCAAACTAATAATGAGGGATCTAAAAGAGAAAAAGGACCTATGTGATTCACAATGTATGAAATAATATTAATTTAATTTGAACAGTAGTGAGAGAGAATTACTAGTGGGGCCCACTAGCAACCCAAAAGATTTTTGTTAAAATTGTTCTTTAAACGATTACCGCCTTCATGAACAGCTTTTTTTAATTAATTTTTGGACAATTTACGTCTTCTCTATATTATATTCATTAATTGTGGTAATCATTGATTTATTATTATTGATAAGATAGGATTAAATTTGGCTGTTGAAAGAAATTACTCTGGTTGTTGGGCAGATGTAAGTAGAGGTGTGCAACGGGCGGGCGGGGCTACCCCGTGGGGTAACCCGTTCCCCGCCCGTAAGTAGTTCCACGGGTATGGGGCACCCCGTACCCGTGGTATAACCCGTTTAGACCCGTTCCAACGGGTACAGGTCTAAACGGGCGGAGCAACACGGGTAACAGGTTATCCATGTCACAAAACAATGAGAGAAAGGAAATAAACACCAGCCCACCAGACAACACAACAACGAGCCACATGAGGTGAAGAACTATTATTGTTAATTAATTATCCTCTACTCATTCCATTCCAGATTGTAACGAGATCAGACGGCTTTAGGAGTCTCACCCAACTTGTATAATGTATACCACCATCTCAAATAACACAAAGAAAGCCCCTTCGTACACACTCCCCATCGGAAGCAATGGTCAAGATTTCAGCTCACCTTCGTCCTTATCATTGGCCATCGTCTGTGCCACCAAGTACGCCACCACGCTTGCGTGCTTCAACACGACCCACCTTCCAGTTGCGCCGTCAACAGCAACACTCCCGTCGTAGGATCGCGCCACGGAGCAGATGGTGTCAACGGTTGAGACGAAGTGAGTTTTGAGGCCGAGATGATGAGGAGGTCACTGGATGGGAGGCATCGTCATGTCGAAGAGGAAAGATGAAGAGGGGTTAGAAGTGGAGTAATTAGGCATGGGAATACGAGTGATGAGGCGTTGAAATTGTGAGGCGTTGGAATTGGGATTTGGAGCAATTGAGAAAGAAAGAGAAATGGTAGGCAGGCAGGCACGTGGATGGGAGGTAAAGGTAAAAGGTTTGCATGTGTATTTTTTAAAAAAATGAAATAGGAGACTTGACGAGACTCGAGAGATAAAGGTGGATGAGAGAGGTAAGTGCATTTTAAAGGGTTAAAGAGACTTGAGAGGATTAGGTGGCTGAAAAGTGTGCAAGTTCATTTTTTAAAAAAAAGGTGAAAGATGTGATTTGATGGATGAGACTTGAGAGAGGATTAGGTGGAAGGTGATGTATATTAAAAAGAGTGAAAGAATCAGGGAGTGGGAGCGGAGGCGCTGAACAGCTGAAGTAGTTGCAAATTTTTTTTAAAACGGGCTAAACGGACGGGAACAGGCATCCCGTGGGTGAACCCGTGTCCCATCCCGTGAATGGGTTATACCGCCCGTTTTGGACCCGCCCGTCAAGGGTTTAATTTGGACGGGTTTAAACGGGTTGAAACCTTACGGGTTGCGGGCGGGTTCACGGGTCCGGGTTTATTTGCTCTCCCCTGGATGTAAGAGAGTCTTTGGGGAGGATAACATTACAGATCATGATGCCCTATCCACTTTCTTTAAGGCTTGTTGGGACATTTCTCTCTTGTCTTGATGTAAATTTTATGCAGGTTTACGAGCTCAAATTCAAGAGGACATCAACGGAAGGACAGATACCACTAGACTTGAAGTTGATGGCTCTATTCTTTTATCTGGACGAAGTGGATGTGGTGGAGTCATTCAAGGAAGAGACGATCATTGGATAGACAGTTTAAGCTGCAAACTCACCAGGGTACCCCTGGCTATCGCGGAAGTTATTGCAATCATTCAGGGATTACGCCTTTGCTGGAATCAGGGGTATGGCTAGGTCACAGTTAGCACGGATTGCATTAAGGCTATCAACCTAGTCTCGAGGGGCTGCAGCAGTAGAAACATATCAATTGAAAAATTGAAATATATATAATCAACCTATCAAAACAAAGATACTGAAAAAAACGTCTTTACAAATGAAAAGCTAACTATTACTGCCATTTTCTTAATCGACAGTCAAGTTTATTTCTTAGTTTCGATGAACAAAATTAGATGGGAGAGCATATCAGTAGAAACAACCCTCAAGAAGTTTTTTTTTTGCCACAGCATCCCTTTTCTCTACATTCTTCGTATGTAGATAAATTCCTTCATGGATGGAGAGGCCCAATATCTGATGTTACAAAGGTGGAGTCGAACTCGTGACCTTCCACTTGGGAGATAACGTACCACTAGACTACAAGACCTTGGATCCGAAATGCATTTTCTACTTTAGCATTTTCTACGATTCAAATTGGCCCTAAAATGCATTATAAGGGGCCAGACCGCCAAACTAAACAAACACTAAGTTTACCATTTTCTGTTATGATTTTAATCTTATAGAAATCCTCTTCTTTTTTTCCCACTTTGGCTAAAAAGTGGTAGAACGAGGATCTTTTTAGTCCGACACACGGTGGGTTGACCCTTATTACTAGTTCTAGTTAAGTCAACAAATAAACTTTTGATGTTTTTATAAGATATTTTGATAGTTTCAATTAGTATGAAATATGCTTTTCTTATATGCTCATATTTAATAAGGGTAATAAAAGTATAAATTAATATGATGTTATAACTTAGTACAGTTAATAAGGTAATATTAGAATTCATTTGAATTTTATGATAAATTTAATGTTTTTAACATGATGTTATAGTTTAATGTGGTTACTAATGTGAAGATCTTATGGGTGGACAATCTATAAGTAACTCTACACTTACTCTTTGAACTTTGAGACATGTCATTTTGAACCCAAGTGATCCAATTTAACTAAATCTTTTGTTCCCTGACCTTTATCCTCAACTCCTTATAAAAATCCTCATAAGCATATGAACTAGCTTCACTTACTGCCTTGTTAGTCTAATTCTTAGCCAAGCGATACATTTCCCAATTTTTAGCATTATTACATAAAAATATAGTTTTAAAACAGTATTCCTTATTCATGTTAAGATCTTTGGATTCACCCATGCTCACTACTAGAAAATCACATATTAGCGAGGAAAATTAGCGACGACTTTTATATTCCTCTCTAAATAGCTCAATTAGCGAGGAATATTAAATTCCTCTCTAATGCCCAAATTAGCGAGGAAAATTAGCGACGACTTGGATATTCCTCTCTAAAATATTTAATTAGCGAGGAATTTAGCGAGGAATATTATATTCCTCTCTAAATTTTCAAATTAGCGAGGAAAATTAGCGACTACTTGGATATTCCTCTCTAAAATGCCCAATTAACGAGGAATTTAACGAGGAATATTATATTTTTTTTCTAATTTTTTAAATTAGTGAGAAAAATTATTTACTGTAATATTGAGTTATTTATATTTATTTTTAGTATAAAGTTTTAGAGGATAAGGAAATTAATATATTTTATTTTTTTAATTTCTCTCGTTTAAATTTTAAAGGGCTGGCACAAAATTTAATTTTTTGAAATTAAATTTTCCCTCTTATTTCTTCTTCTAATTTCCTTCCACAGCTCAAACCCTAATTTCATGCTTCAATGTATGTACTCTTTTCTCTCCTCTTCGTTCACATCAGTTCCCCCCGCCGTCCTTCTCGTCTTGCCTCTCGTTTCGCCTAGCCAGTCACGAGCTCGTCTGCCGTGAGCTCAACTTTCCGTGTCGTCACCTTCCCGTTCGCGTCCCTGTTCGCATCCTGTTCGTCCGTTGCCCAGAACCAGCCGGCGCAGTCACCATCCAGAACCCACCCCAGCAGCTCCAGCAACTCGGAGCTCAGACCCGTCTACTTTCATCTATCCCCAGGCGCGAGCGTAGTCCCTGTTTTAGTAGTCATTCCAAGCTCTATCGTCTGTCCCTGTTGCGCATCGCCCAGCAAGCTCCATCGACACAGCTCCAGCTAGCTCCGTCGTCATTTCGCGTACCTAGATCCAACTCAGTTCCGTCATCCCTGTTTGCTTGCCCAGCTCCGTCGCGATCTTAGTCCTGTAGCGTACTCAGCCGTTGTCCAGCTCCGTCCGTCGTCACCTAGCCTGGTTCCGTCGCCTGGACAGCTCAGTTGCCCAGCTCCATCATCCAGCCCGTCTGTCCCTATTCCGTCCATCCCTGTTTAGCTCAGTTCCATCGGCTTGTCTCAGACTCAGAGCTTGGTCCATCATCCCGTAACTTCATGTTTTGGGCTTCAACCTTTGCCATTTTCTTCTAATCTAAGGTAAAGTTCTCTCCTTTCCATTTTTCTTGTGGATTTTGGTTTGTTGTTTCAGTAGATGAAGTTATAGTGTATATGAAGTTATAGTGTATCCCATTGCAGCAGCTCTTTACCTAGTTAAAAGTTTGCTCCAGGTTTGTTGTTTCAGTGGCAAGTGGCTACTGTGTATTCTTCAATGCTGTTTATATTTATAGAATTTTTGTTGCATTCTTAAATCTGATTTTTCTGTTAATTTTATGGCAGTATTATATCTTTAACTGATAGACTGCTCTTATCACGGTGGGGGAAAAGGCTGTCACTGTATTGTTCTCCATTTTAGTACGCAATATTTTTGCACAGTGTTATATGCCAGGACTACATTTGATATGTTTCTGATAGTGAATTTCATTCATTTTTGCTTGTAGGTATTACAAAGTAGCAGCAAATGATACCATTCTATGGTTTCAGGTTGGCTTCATCATGTCACTCTTAATTCTTTGGTTTTAGTAAGGTTTATTAGTAATAATTTTTATTAAAAGAAATATTTTCCTCTTCATTGCCCAAAAAAGAGATATATAACGTCTATTATACTATGGTTATCGTTACTTGTCATCTTTTTCTTTCATTATTATCAGTATTAATATTTTTCATTGAAGGACTTAAGGGGCATTTCTAAAACTATAAAATCGCCTTTGTGGTGAGGTTGTAAAATATTCTCAACTCAAGCATTTTGAAATATATATGTGTGCGTGTGTGTGTAGCTCTGAAATAATGGCTTCCCAATTGAAATGATTCAATTTTCTGTCTATGCTTAGTTCCTGTCTTTTATCAGTTTTTTTTTGGTTCGTTAATGCATAATGTTGCTTCTTGTATGCTTATTTGGCTCCTGAGTTCAAGGTTTTGAAGCTTTGGTGGTGTATTACAGGTTTGGAGATTTCTGATTACATTTGCAGATGTCCTTGAGTTGTGGCCTTTTACTCGATGAATTTTTGCAGGCATTTTATGACTATGTGAGTCAATATGACCTTTGTTGGTATTCTGAATGGGGCAAACCAGAATATAATGCTTTTTAGCCAATCAGTGGATTTTTTTTCCAATTGATTCCCTTTTAATATAATGCTGCCTTTTACATTTATTTTTTTAAATATTCGATGTATGCATGGGGCTTCGATATAAGAAATTGGCAGCACCACTTGAATCAATCAACATGGCAAAAAATTTTGGGATTTCTTCATGTTCTTCATGTTAATTGATTGCGTTAATTCAAGAATTTTGGGATTTCTTATGTTACTTCAATATCCCATTGTTTTAATTGATTGCAGAAATATCTCATGAGAATCTGCATAAGAAGGTATCTTGATCATATTTACTTATGCTTGTGAATTTGGTGACACAAATTAATTATAGTTATGCCTTTTCATATGCAGATCAGTATTGTGAGTCAGGAACCTGTACTTTTCAACTGTTCCATTGAGAAGAACATAGCTTACGGATTTGATGGAAAAGTAAATCGTGCCCATATAGAAAAGCAGCTGTAAGATTCAACAGTTTCTTTTTATGAGTAAGACATATGGTTGCTTAACTCTAGATTCCTCATAAAATGGTATGGATTTGAATGCAGAAAATAGCAAATGCACATGAATTCATATCAAAATTCACAGAAAAATACCATACCCATGTTGGGGAGCGTGGGGTAAGGCTTTCAGGAGGGCAGAAACAGAGAATAGCAATTGCCAGAGCTTTGCTAATGGACCCAAAAATTCTTCTCCTGGATGAAGCCACCAGTGCTCTGGTTGCTGAAAGCGAGTATTTAGTACAGGTCAATTTTTGGAGAACAAACATTACAATAGTAAAATATGCTATATAATAATATGAATCACCTATTTATAGGGAATGATCATCACTAAATGCAATAGTTAAGATACTCATAACTCATGACTTTAATAATATTAAGTGCACTTGTGTGTTTATTTACAAAATGTTGCCGGACTTCTGAGATTAGGTTGTTTTTCAGTTTCTTCGTTTCACCCGTAATCGTATTACTATTTGTTGAATTCATTGGCGGAGCAACATGACAAGGCAAATAAGATGTGTATGATGCGATGGAATGTCTGATGAAGGGAAGGACAGTGCTGGTAATTGCTCACAGGCTATCAACAGTGAAAAGTGCTGATAGGGTTGTAGTTGTCTCTGTTGGCGAAATTGTGGAGAGTGGCACCCATGATGACCTTCTCAGCAACAACAATGGTGCCCATTCTGCATTACTCAGCAGACAGTTACAATCAGCAATGGAGCCTCAATCTCTCGTGTCTTAATTAGTGCCTAGGGAATACATAACTCAAGTGGAAATGGGTTAGATTGAACTAAAGGGTTACACATACCACTAGGCGGCTTCTTCAACTATCACTTCCTAATGCAAACCCTTTTATTGAAATTTTGAAGTAAGGACCTGACAGTACTAGAGCTTGCAGAGAAAATTTAGGTGAATTGTCTTAGTATTAAATGCTTCATTAGGTTATCCTTTTTATTCTTATGCCCGTTTCTTATTAAATGATTTGAGGATATGGCTACTCTTAATAATCCTAAATATGAGGGTGTACTTTGCTTGTTTGAGTAGTGTCTATATTTGTAGTTTGAGTGCTGAAGTTCTTGCATTTCAAATTTCCTGCAGGAACCAGACACAGAGATCTGTGCGAGTATATTGGACTCAATAAATGAATACTTGCAGGTTGGTTTTATCATCCAATGACACAATTATATATCTTATGTTTTAAGTATTTCGATTTTGTATCTTAATTTTGCATTAGATGAGACCATTGGACATGCATTGTAGAATTCTTATATCATTAGTGATTGACAAGGACAATCAACGAAGAGCTTTGCTGGTGTTAGTTAATTAATACACGTTTGTTGCTAGCTGTGGAAGATTCCAATATTCTATGGGCGTAAAAGAGAAAATTAGATTGGTTACTTCCTATTCTACAATCGGCTTGCCAGAGAATTGATATATTAAGGACAATGTTTGTATATGGGGATTATGGGTTATTGGATCATAGCGCCATTTTAAAAAAGTTTATTTCAAGTGGTGAGTTCTTTTTAAAATTGTTTTTTAACATGTAAATATATAAGAGCATCTGCATATCCCCCCTCTTTTGACATGTCAGTACTACACAATTATAAAGATAACTATTTTTTTAACATTGTAATTGTTACACAATTAAAAATCAGATGTTATGAAGGTGACTTATGTTATGAAGGGAGAAACAATTTTGATGGGAATTGTGACTAGGCTTCTTATTAATCCATTAATCCCTCCATATCATGTAGGTAATCAAACCTGAGTTTAGGCATCCATTAATCCCTCCCTTTCATGCAGGTAATTCATAATTACCAGATAGAGCTGAATAGAACCACTGTGTTAATTAAATGTAATTGATAAGTGCAAGGGTGTATGTGTATAATTATATGCAGGTGACTGCATCGACTTTAAAGCGTATAAAGAGCAAAGACTACGATGTATTTCTGTTAATGATGATTGTATTGTTTGGAGCTCTTAACTTTTATCTGTATTTTTTTAACTTAAAGAATTTAATCATACATTTGAATGTGTGCTTATGGTTACAGATATTATGTATTTGATATTATTATTTAAAATTTGTTTTTTTGGGTTAATTGTGTAATTAAACAAGATTTGTTTATGAAATATTTTTGTACATGTGTAGTTGATTCATATTTAAAATTAGCATCGGAATTGTCAAATATATAATTGTCCATTTAGCGACGGAATTGTTAAATTTAATGGTAAAATATAACCTATTTAACGAAAAAATGGTCAAATTTAGCGACTGAATATAATTCATTTAGTGAGGAATTGTCAAATTTAGCGATTGAATATAACTCATTTAGTGAGGAATTATCAAATTTAGCGACGGAATATAATCTATTTAGTGACGGAAAAAGTCCGTCGCTAATTTAGAGACGGAAATATCTGTCGCTAATTTCCTCGCTAATTAGCGATGGATTTATTCCCTCGCTAATTTAGTGACGGAATTTTCTGTCGCTAATTAGCGAGGGATAACTTCCGTCGCTAAAAAATCCGTCGCTAATTTCGTCGCTAAATTTAGCGACCCTCGTTTTAGCGATGGACTTTTTCCGTCGCTAAATCTGTTTTTCTGTCGCTAATTCCGTCGCTAAATCTGATTTTTCTAGTAGTGTTTTATCATTGTACTTTGCAGCTGTTTCTTAAGGACAAACCACTACAGAAGTTGAAATGTTGTAAGCGGTTCTGACAACCGCTACAAAAAAAACAATGTTTTCTAAGAAAGTGGCAAAATGTTGCAGCAGTTTTACGACAACAACCACAAAGTTTATCGATATGCGTGTAATTTAGTAGCGGTTTTGGATAAAACCGCTACTAATTGCACGAATATATCACTCCCCTTCACTTTCACAATTTTTGGCATTTTATAAAACGTCACATCCATATTTCAGAGTTTATTGTACAACATGCAATTCTTTCTTTCTAACGTTTCTTGTATAGGTTAATATATAAATTACTTTGAATTTAAAATTTTGGTATTATTACATATTTTTATTTTTATCTTTATCTTTATTTATTTTTTGATTACAATATAATTTATTAAATTATTAGAATTTTTATTTGATATAGATGGCTAATCTTGATCCTAGTCGTAGACATGAGAAAGAGCTTATGATCCCCAAGGGCAGAGCCCCAGATACTAACATGCTGAGGCTAATCTAGAGGCTATGGATGATAAATTATTTTTGTCCATTCATTAACTGCTTAATTATAACATAGAGTTCCAAAGTTATGTTAAGTGTCAACTACATATCCGAACACACATTCGTTAAGGCTAATAGAAGGATGCATAGAGAATTACACAGTTGGTTTGCAAGCCAAATACACAATGACGACAACTCTTATCCAATTGATTTAACAAGTTTTTCAATTGGCTCTCTTCATTATGTAAAAAGGTTTATTGCATACAACATCAAAAAGGTCAAGTTCTTCATGGTTTCACACGATCAATGCTTTCTCACCCAAAATTCCGAGGTTTTTGGGACTTTTGGTATAAGAAATTATGTGAGCAGCAATGATGGTGGCGTGTGCTTTGAAAGTGTCCACTGGCATGAAAAATTGGTTGATATAATCGAACTTAATTATCAGGGACAATTTACTGTCACATTTTTCAAATACGCATAAGCAAATACAATAATTTCTCGTGGAATCACTAATATTGATGAGTTGTAAATCATATCCGTCAATTTTTCAAGACTCATTCACACTAGTGAAACTCAAGACAATGAGTCATATATTTTAGCTTTAGAGACACGACAAATTTATTATGTGGAGGATGAGCAATATAAAGATTGGAGTGTGGTAGTTCATCTAAGCCTGTAGATTTATATAACATGAGTGATAACAATGAAGACATCGCCTATGAGGCAGAGCTATTTCATCATCCTACTAATTTCAAAAACTTTTTCCCTGAAGAAGATGACGATCTACCCTTTGTTATGACTGATGATGTTGAATAAATAGTTCAGATATGTAATATGTATAATTTGTTTCAATCTATAAGTAGGAGACTTTTTATATAAAAAACACATTTAATAGCAGTTTTTAACTGGTGTAAAAACCGTCACATAAGCGCTGCTGCTAATAAAAGCTATAAAAAGGTCACCTAAATTGCTACTAATTCCTATCAAGCATCCTATAAATATCCATTTCCCCATTTCCATTTTTGCTTTTCCCTGTCTTATTCTTCTCCTCTTTCCCTTCTCCTCATCCCTCGTTCATCTTCAAGAATCTATGACAATGTTGGTTCCAAATGAGTTTACTCCTCACAATTTATATTTATTTTATCTTCTCATTATGTATTTGATAATGCAATTTCTTGTTACTTAATTTGATAACAATCTTTTAAATACACCAATGATATCTTCTTTTTTCAAGTTTATATTTCTACCATTTCATTACAATCTATACCACTATTTAATTTTTATGTAATTAATAATTTAACAAGTAACTTTAATTAATTATCTATTGTTAATAAACAACACTTTATAATTACATTTAATTTCATCGTATATTTAAATAATTAAAATATTTAAATATTCCACAAATAATTTAAAAAAAAATTATGAATAAGTTTAATAGCGGTTCTCAAACATTTTTTATTGTGACAATTCATTTGTCAAAAATTTGGTGGGAGTTTGGTGTTTTTTAATTCTAAAAAAAAACCGTTGTAAATTGTTGGTGGGAAAAATTAAATTTTCACATCTCCCTCGAAAACTTTAGCATTAAATTTATGGAGATTTATTGTAAGATCTCATAAAAGGAAGTTATTTATGAAAATGTTCCAAGAGGTTGTCAATGACAAGTCGAGGAGTACCATTGATAAGTGGAGCAGCTACCATTGACAACTCTTGAGACATTTTCATAAATAACTTCCTTCTATGAGACTTTACAATACATCTCCATTAAATTTTAATTTACGCATTAAATTAATTAGTACCGATATTCTATAACTATTACAAGTGTAAGAAAATATGTCAATAGCATTGGTTGTGAACCACAACTACCATCACTACAAAAATCTAAAATGATCTTTCTATTAGTAGCAGTTTATAAACCGTTACAAATAACTCCTTGTAATACCCATATACACCATACCGTTACAAATAACTCTTCCATTTTTTTTTTGCAGCGGTTTGATTAGAAACGCTACAAAATTAGCTTCGATTTGATCATGTGCTTTAGCGGTTCTATAAAACAGCTACAAAACTACTTGTCATGATGGATTTTGCAACAATTTATTTTTTGCAACAATTTATTTAACCGCTGTTAAATACTTTTGTATCAGTTTGAACGTCTACATTGTCATAAAATAACCACAACAAAAATATTACAACTCAACTAATAAAGGTTCCCGTGCACGTCCAAAAGGTTAAAGGTTCAATTACTGGACGAGTAAACTTTCAATTACTGGACGAGTAAACTTTTGGATTTATGGGTTGGCGAATTTGGCAAGGTGAGATGGTAACATGTGTCCTACATGGCATATATGTGATGACATACTGTGTATAGGATCGATGTGATGTGACAACACGTGGTCAAAAATCCCATGTTGCCGGCAAAACCCGAGCCACGAGGACAACTGGTTGTTGGCACCTGGCAGCTAGCTGAGTACACGCTTACCATAACATGTGATTATATTTTGTTTTACTATTAATTGGGGGAAAGCTGACCATTTTGGAATAATCGAAAGCGTTAAGAATTCATCGAAAGGCGATACCTAAATTATCAAGAAGCATCTCAATGTAAGTTATGGAATCGTAAAATGACCACCACTATTAAAACACACGTCAGCTGATCAAATAAATTATGGGGGGAAAATAGATCAGGAGCCGTATTGTTGAAAGTAAATTTTGATATAAACAGCATTGGGCAAGTCTAGGCTCCACCAAACACATCAAAACCGAAAGATCTCCATCACTTCATTTAGCAAGGACTCTATAAACATGTCTTCTCGGAGCTTCACGCATCAGCTCATATATCTCTTTTTCAGTGTTCTTATCATTCAGACACACTGCGATGATCGAAAGGTAAAATAATGTCGCTTTTATCATATGTACTAATCGGTTTATCTATTTCATAATTTTCTTTATAACAAATTGATGGGAGCATAGTATATTCAATTCGCTTTTCTTCCCTCCTTAAATCTTGCTCGATGTGATTGAAGTCTTGAACTTCACTGCTTCTCACTTTATTTTCTTCATCAATGTATCAATATTCTTTTTATCACACATGTTGGGTAGACGTATATCGTGTTCATGGGAGATCTCCCGAAGGGCATGGAAGTCACAGAACTCCATCACATGAGTCTGGTTCAAGGAGCCCTTGGCAGGTTCTTTCTTACTACTGTACAATTCACTGTAACCCCTTTAATGTATTAACTGTAGTTTTATATATAGTGACTTATAGTGACTTCCTTGTTAAGTAGAGAATGAGGGTCCCAATAATTAATGGTTATGTTTCAGAAGCTTTGAACGAGAAGCTTTGGTCCACAGCTACAAGAAGAGCTTCAATGGATTTGCACTGAAGCTAACAAAAGAGGAAGCCAAAAGAGTGGCCAGTACGGTTTATATATACTTCGTTTTCCCTTCATCTCTATTAATACTTTTAACAAGGCAGACATCTCCGAGAGATTAATGAAGAAATACTACTGGTGCCAAATTTAAATGTCAGGAATGGATGTTGTAATCTGTGTTCGAAAGCAAAAGGCACAAGCCCCAAACAACGAGGTCGTGGGATCTCTAGGGTTCCCAGAGCAAGTGAAAAGAGCAAGCTTGGAGAGCGACATGATCATCGGAGTTATCGATCACGGAGTTTGGCCGGAGTCTGACAGCTTCAAGGATCAAGGTTTCGGTCTCCCACCCAGAAAATGGAAGGGATCCTGCCAAAACATCACTTGCAATAAGTATATCCATGAATTTTGACTTTACCAAAAGGAAAACGATAAAAAAAATAACTTGTAAAATGTAAAATTTTAATTCAGGTATTTATTTACTACAAATTAATACCTCATCAACAATGGTAAAATCCTGGCCTAGGATTTTTCAATTCACGGGATACTTTTCTCTTTTCTCTCTGTCATTCTCCCCTGCCAAAATAGGAATCGGTTTGCGAGAAGAGCCCCCCGCCCCCCGAAAAAAAACACACACACACACATTATTAATAATGATTAATATAATTATAATAATTAATATATTTAAAATATATTTATATAATATATTTATATAATTAATATTTTAAATTTATTCTATTTTATTTATTTTTTATTTATGAATTATTGAATTTTTAAATATTTTTATAATAATTAAAAAAATTCTAGCATCTCCATTCAGCAAGCAGATATTAAAAAAATACTTGAAATACAATTATATAGTGATTAATCATACAGTAATAATATCTTTAAATACCTTCCGCTTCCTCTGAAACTGTGAGATTTGCTCGTCATGGATAACCATCTGATCAAATGGAATTAACATGCTGCTAATTTGTATTGTAGGGTAAGCTCCAGTATGAGAGTCAGCAGACACATCAACAAACGTATTTTTTCATGAAATGTTATCATTCTGTCTAGAAGCAGAAAATAAAAGATGATTCTGCCTGCCTTGCTGAGCCAAAAGATCTAACCCCAGCACCAGATTCTTATAACCATATCCATAATAAATAAATAAAATAAAATAAATTTAAAATATTAAATATATAAATATATTTTAAATATATTAATTATTAATAATATATGTGTGTGTGGGGATGGGGACGGAGTGTTTCTCGCATCGAGAAGCACCCAAACCGATTCCGCCAAAATATCGTCACTTCAAATTAAACAATGGACCTACGGCAACGAACTTGAAAAGTAGCTAGCCCGCAAGCAAGTGTTTGGTGTGGTCCCATATAAAGGGGAAACTAGGGAATCTGAAGTTAGTTAACAACCAGTCAAAATTGAAAACTAATTAATGATTCCACTTGTTGAACTATCTCCATGTAGTTAGATTTTTTTATTTATATCCTTAAAATTTTGAGTCATGTTTCTAATAAGTATTAGGAAATTAATGATTATATGGGTATAGATATTTTATATTTCATAATTATTTTTTATTTTTAAATGATAATAATTTTTATCAACTTATCAAATAATTTTTTTCGTTTTATTAAATCATTTATCTTTTTTCTTTGAAATAAATTTGTGATATTATTCTAAAAATAGATTAAACTAATCGTAACTATGAAAAATTACATGTATAGAATTCTCTCCCAAGTTTTAAGCTCTCAAGCATATTCTGGCACCAATAAGCCTGGTGCTAAGCTTCCCTAAATTTGGGATTGAACAAAAAGAATTGTCCAAAAAGAAAATTCCATGTTGTGCAATGATTACACATCCACACACACATGCATCCCAATGATACGTGTGTGTATGCAGGAAGCTTATAGGAGCAAAATACTTTGTAGGCCATGGGGTCCCTAGCAAAAGTGATATTGCATCGCCAAGGGATACAGATGGCCATGGCACTCATTGTGCATCCACGGCTGCCAGAAACTCGGTTAACTCAGCGAGTCTGTACGGTCTAGGCAAGGGCACCGCAAGAGGGGGAGTCCCCTCAGCTCGTGTTGCTGTGTATAAACCATGTTGGTCCTCAGGTTGTCACGGTGCTGAAATCCTCAAAGCATTTGACGAAGCAATCTCCGACGGCGTTGACGTACTTTCTATTTCACTTGGCCTTCCCCATGTGGTGCACCCTTACCTGTTTGAGGACGTATTCTCTATTGGAGCGTTTTATGCAATGAAGTATGGCATTCTAACCTCAATGGCCGCCAACAACTTGGGTCCTCAGTTGTTC
>JANTPZ010096924.1:0-11188 GCA_025593235.1 Vachellia pachyceras
TTATATCATCAATTAGTTAATGTCAGCTATACTTATTATATTAAAAAATATATATATTTGAGTATATCTTTAAACTCCATGAGAGGTAGCTCTTCTAAAAACATTTTTAACATTCAAATGCACTTGAATTCAAGGGTAAGATCATATGTTTAAAATGTCATAACCCTTTCTACTATGGATGATTAATAGTTGTTGATCATTTCATACTAACTCTCTCTTTGGGAAGTTATTGAGGGAAACCAAGTAGATGTTGGAGCTAAATTTTTAGGATTAATTAGCAACATCACTCTAATCAGGGCTGCACAAGAAATCCGATCACCTGCCTGAATTCTATCTTGTTAAAAGACAAACCCCATAGAACAAATGAATTGAATAGAAACTAAACCGAATCGGGTCTAGCCCGATCATCAGGTTGAACTGGACTTCCGGCATGGTAATAAGATAATATAGTCCAGCCCAATCTAGTCTATATTGATTTAATCTTTTAATAATCTATATTAAATTATTAGTATAGTTTTATTCTTTTTATTTCTTTCCAATTTTTTTGGTATAAACCATCCGGTATCCTGAAGTATCCTGGGTTCATTACTTTCCAATCACTTTGGCCTCTTCATTTTTTTCAATCAGTTTTTTAGGGGAAAAAATCAAAGCAATTGGACCATAGGACTGGTCCAGTAGAGCAACTCCAACGTGGTCCAGATATCAAGTTGAACAAGATCAGACCGATCCTCGAACAAAAAAGTTTAGCCTGACCTTTTTTCCAGACCAAACCTTGTACTGATACTTAACCTGGTCTGATCTTTGTATGGCCCTAACTCTATTGCTTCTTGTATGTGTAAGGGCATTACTCTCGAATGTATGAACTCGTGAATTCAACATTTTTGGCTGACATGAATTTAAAAACAAATTAACATAATTTTGTAATTAAAAATGCAAAAACATTAAACTCAAAAAGTCAACTCAAGAGTTTAACAAATACGTACTTGTATGCATTATCTTCTAGCCATCGTCCATGTACACTCCCTTTTTTGGTTGATTAATGCAAAATTGTTCATTATTCTTAAATAGGACATACGTGATGACAAGGATCGACCTTCAAGATCACTTCTTTGGAGATTTCGTAGTGAATGCGATTTGCTGCCCACTTAGCTTTTTCTTGTTGATGTTTTGAACCATGTTTCTAGTGATAGAGACCGTGGCGGAGCCACCTTTGGTTCAATGTGGGTAAATGCCCCACCGAATTTTTTACTTTATATGTAAATTACTATTAGATTTTTATTATGTACCCACTGATTTTAAAGATTTAAACCCACTCAAATAATTTATACTAGTATGCTTGTTGTCATCTGTTTAAAAATAAAAAATTGCCCCCATTGCTCTTGCGTCCTGGCTCCGCCACCGGATAGAGATGATGCTTTTGTTTTCATTGCCTTCATTTTAATAGAAATTGAATCTTTTAACCAATATTGAGCCTGTTTGGATAGGCCGTTGGGGAAACGGACACATATTCCGAGGTAAATATTTGAGAGGAATTTTGTCTCGGTAAACGCAAGAATGGATTTTAATTACCCAAACGGGTTAACCAAACAAGCCTATTAATTACCCAAACGGGTTAACCAAACAAGCCTATTAATAACCGCAGTCTTCTTCAAAATGGATGGGGACTCCTGTGTGGTAACTTAGTTTTCATCCACAAAATAAAATACAATTAAAGTTTATTGTTGGCCAAAGAGATTATTCATCACGGCTCTCTTGAGAATAAGATGGGCACTGATTGGTTGGCCAAAAAAAGGTAGGACCACAAAAAAAAAAGTGAAGAAAATATACCAAACGTACAAAATAAACGAAACGTTGTCGTTTTGCAACAAGTTGGTGGGCAGATGAATGCTGAGCGCACACGCCACCTTCTCTCTTAATCATCTCATTTATTACAAGGTGGTACTTACCATCAAACCTAACAAATTAATAATAAAAGTCATTAACTTTATAATAAATTAGTAAACTGCTTTAAACTTTATAAAAATATGGATTTCGAAGAGCTTATTGAAAAGCACTAAATCTCAACTAATGACAACTAAAAATAAAAAAATCGTGATTAATGAGTTAATTGGTGATTTTTATTTAGGATTAAAAACGTTACTAGTTTATATAGATAACTAGATTACTGATAAATTAATGGGTACGTTTGGAAAAATAGTGGAAAAGTGTTTTTACTATTTATGAAGCGAATGTGTGAAGGAGATTATCTCATTTTATGGATAAATACTGTTGAACGTACTTTTAGGGTGTTCAACCGCTTTACCAAACACCCCAATATTGGTTATTTACAAAACTCATGTGTGTTGATATTTCTAAACTGTGCAATATAAATTTTCATTTGATAATAATCTCTTAACACTGAAATCTAAAAGAAATATTTACAAAAGTAATCCCAACGTCTAGCCCCTTATATTTACTAATATAAGGGTGGACGAATATTTCACTTTTTGAAAGGTCAGTTGAGGCAAGGCAAGCAACACGGTGGCCAAATTGGGTTAAGCCAAACATTATTTTTAATGCTTTATAAAATGTAAAAATAAAGTAAAAAAAGGAAAAACCAAAACCACACAAAAATACCCTCAAAATATATAAAGGGTAAATTATGGTCTTAAATATACAAAATTCTAAATTAGAGTGGAGGCATCATTTGGAATTTCAAAATGTTAGAAATTTACTTATTTTACCCTTTTTGCATATGTATAAATTTCCTATACTTTATTGGGAATTCTTATACTCAATTTATTATTCGTTATATTTAACCTACAATATGTTGGTAAAGGGAATCCTATTTTCGCAAGCTTCTAGAGGTTTATTTAGCATATGTGTAAATTTCCTATACTTCAATAACCAAACTGGGTAGAGCTAAACAAATTATTTTGAATGTCAATATCACTAATACATTTATATTTTAAAGGGTTAAGGTGTATCTAACAATTAAAGTATTTTTTTGTATGTCCATTATTTTAAAGTAGTTTAGGGTGATAGATGATACGGTAAAATAGTGTGTTGAATGTACCTTAACCTATTTTAAGTGCTTGTTTGCCTCCTATTCTAAAATTTAGGTTTGTTTTCAAAAACTAGATTTTACAACAAAACTTAGGTTTTGTTTAAATACAAAAATTTTTCTGAAAAGCTATTCTGGTTACAGAACCTCGGTTTGAAACTTAGGTTTTCTCTTTCCTACTTTTTCCTCCTTCCTACTTCTTCCTCTTTCCTCTTGCCTACTTTTCATCCTTTCTCTTTTTTCTTTCCTAACCACTTTTTTACCTCGGAATCCGTAAAAACTAATAATTTCCCAAACATAAGTCACTTTTCAAAACCTAAGTTTTGCCTCGGAATCTGTAAAAGCTATTTTTCCAAAATTTATTCTCCAAAACCTAGGTTTTACCTCGGAATCTGTAAAAGTTATTCTGAGAATAGCTTCCAAACTAGCCCTAAATAGTAAATGGTCATTAAATAATAATTATAAATACATTTGATGTTATAAAATTATAGAGAAAGTGAGAGAAGACTGAAATACTCTCTTGGTTTCTTTTTTTATAAGATACGAATAACCAAATTATATAAATAAAAATGGTTAATATTTGTTGGTGCTGTAAATATATAAAAACATACCTTTTTTTAAAAAAAATCTTATTTTTGGAGGGGGAGAATGAGTGTGAGAGCAAATGATGATCAATTAATATAGTGAAACTAACCAATAATTAATGTGGATAAAAATAGAAAACGATATTAAACATTTACAAATTTTAGACAAAACGTTATTATTATTTTTATAAATAGAAAGCATCAAATTGATACCAAACACCTAAGAACTTTTTTCCTTAGAACAACAAAAATAAAAGATCAACCTTAATTACATTGAGTGGGATGATCATGTGAATGTGATGGTTTGGTAAGGACAATGCATATAT
This sequence comes from Vachellia pachyceras, assembly GCA_025593235.1. Lineage (NCBI taxonomy): Eukaryota > Viridiplantae > Streptophyta > Magnoliopsida > Fabales > Fabaceae > Vachellia > Vachellia pachyceras. The sequence goes on from JANTPZ010096924.1 coordinate 3,954, forward strand.
TAATAGGGCTACATAAGAAATCTAGTAACCCACCGGATCTGGTCTCACCCAAAGAGAAACTCGATTTGAAAAATGACCCGAATAGAAACTAGGTATGATTGGGTCTAGTCTGACCATCAGGTTGGAGTGGGCTTCAGGCATGGTAATCAGACCATATGGTCTAGTCCAACCCGATGGTAATATATTAATTGAATTTTTTATTATATATATTAAATTATTAATATTATTTCATTTTTTTATTCTTTTCAAGTTTTTTATTTTATTTTCCTATCACTTTTTCCTTTTTCCATTTTTCAATCAGTTTTTTGGAAAAAAAATAAAACAAATGGACCACAGGATCAGTCAACTAATCCGGTAGATAAAATCCAACCCAGTCATGGTGTCGAGTTGAACAAGATCGAATCAGTTCTTGGACCAAAATGTTCGGCCGACACCAACGGCTGGTTGGATCAAGTGGTAAGCGGCTTGTTCCAGCTATAACAAAGTCTCGGGTTCGAGCCTTGTATATGTAGCAACCACCGTTGGGAGACTTACCCACCATGCCAGGTGCGCGACGCGGGTCGGATCCGGACGTAGTCGGAGCGAAGCTCCGATGAACCGGGTGGACAACCAAAAAAAATGTTCGGCCGACATTTTTTCAAACCAGACTTGGGGCTAATGCTTAATCTGATCCGATTTTTGTTCAACACTATAAATATTAATATATAGGTTTGATCCCACCATAAAATTATCTTACTTTTTGTACGTGCAAACAATAATTGCACATGGTTCCTCACAAGAATCCTAATATAATATTTGGTACCTTATTAAAATATAGATTATACAACAAAGAATATCTCAATTGTATTTATAGCATTAAGATTGCGCATGACTTGATTTGATTTTAATTAATATTATTTGGTTTGATGCTCAACTTGAGGAATTATTTATTGGTATTGTGTTTTTGGACACTTTCGGCCAATTAAAAGAATCATGAGAGGAACATATTTATTCATGCAAACCAATCCACTTTAATTCATTGTCCCTTGGAATGATTTACTTTTAAAAAATAAAACATTAAAATTCTTCATGTAAAGAAGAGAGAAAGCAAGCATGATTAGAACTTAACAAGTGTTATGCTCTATAAATAATATTTTATCTATGAAAAGTGTGAATGAAGTTTAAAAATGCAAATAATATTACGTGTCTATCAAAAAAAATTTAAAATTTGGGAAATTTTAACAATTTATTTGAGATAGAAATATTTCTGGGATAAACAAGAAGTATAAAATAAAATCTAAGTCCCTGTTTTTCTGTTTGTAGAAGAGTTCTACAAAATTATTTTTTCAAAACAATTTGTGAAATGGAAAATAAAAATCAGTTTTTACCATGAATCCAAACAATAATCACTTTCACGCAAACCAAGAAAAAACTTCTTTCATATGTTTACCTCTTAAACCTTAAATTATGTTAGAAAAGTTTGATCAAAACAAATATAATCAATAATATCTTTAAACGTCTCCATAGTTACACTAGAAAATACAATTTGTCGATAATTATGGATGAAACATTTGGCCTTATTAATAAGATCTTTAACATCACATTCTTTTATTAATAAGTTGGTAGCTTCGATACAATCATATAAGCCTTCAACTTTTCTTTTGTTTTTCTTTCAATAATAAGGCAAGCATAGCTTGATGTTTAAACCATTACATAGAAGCCAAACCAGGGGAAGTATTCCCCAAGTACGACCTCAAGTCAAGACTAAGAGATTCTAAACAACAATTAGGTGGTTTATATAAATATAAATATCCTAGCCTGGATCTTTGTCCATTCTTGGCGATATATATTATCAGCACAAATCAATGCTCCCCTATGACAATGTAGGATCTCCAATTCCCATCTCCTTATAAAAAGAGAGTGTATGTCCTTAACGATTTGATTAAATGTGTGCAACAACCCACAGTTAGAGAATATGAGCTATCTAGCCTCAAGGGAATCCATATAAAATTTTACCTTATCAAGTCCTTTGGTTTTTCATAATAACAAACCTTCTTTTATAGCGTGCAGCTTTGCTTCCATAGGTGATGTGAAGCCAAGAGTGGCTTGAAACCCTCCATTCAAGTTACCCTGTATATTGCGTAGTAGACCTCCACACGTTGCATGCTGATGGTGATTCACAGATTCATCAACGTCGACTCACATGTGTCTAGTAGGGGGAGGCTTCACTTGTAGTTCACTCGGTCAGGTATTTGTATATTACATGCTTGAATCATCCATTCTCAACTCCTTCCATGAGGTTGTGAATGTATCATGTTACAAGCTCTTCTGGGTTTAAGCTTGTGCTTCAAACGCTCTACAGCGGCAATTCTTCCATATCATCTAGTAGGCTAATGCGAAAATTTTACTACAATTTCACTAGGACACCTTCCTTGCTTGTGATTCATTAGTTAGATTCCAGCTAATCCAATCTTGCAAATCACTAGTAAAAAAGTAGTATATAAGGGATTAATTAAATGCATCCACACATTTTCTGCAAACTCACAGTCTCTTTGGGCATGAATGATATTTTCCTCACAGCCACACTCATAAGGACACTCATATGTATTTGAGACATTGTGTTTCATTCTGAATGAGTTGGTTGGTAGTCTCTCATGGAAAACCTACCATATGAAGTATTTAGCTCTCTCAGGTATATCCCACAGCTAGATGTTCTTCTAGTCAGATCTGCTTGAGTGGTCTTGTTGTATGTAAATCAACTTATGGGTTGATTTAGTACTAAAGGTCCCATTTGTAGACTTATGCTAACAAAAAGTATCCAGCTCGGTACCACTAGGAGTATGAACCATTTGGATGTGAGAAAGGACCCAACTATGGAGAAATATGCTCCATTTCTGGAAATCCTAGATATCTGAAGGAGTGAGGAATTCATTCACCGAAGATTCATCATTCAATAGTGCATATTCCTATCTACACAATCTTATAGAGGTCTATCTAGCAGAGTTTATAGATCATCTTACACTTTAGTGTTAGATTCACTTCTGATTTTGCAACCCACACCTCTATAAAAATTTGACCAAACCAATGTCATGGCCGTATATCATGCCAATGGTTAAAAAGATGGCTTACAACTCTCTTCCAATCCATATTAGTTTATTATTCAAATATTAATAAGATATTTAAAAAAAAATGGGATGCCAAGCAGTCCAAATAGTTATAAAAAAACATAAATAAGTCTCCACTCTCTTCTATGAAAAAAAACGTCTCCACTTTCTTCTGCTGCATTTTTAATTATATTTATATATTGTTTTGTCTTTCTATGGGATTAAAAGATAAAGATTTATAAGCCATTCTGAGTTTCTGACACACATGTCGATTATATCAGATCGAGATTTGTGTCCAATTACTTATGCCAAGTTGAGATTTGCGTCCAACTCTTTCATATATAAAATATATGTACATGTGTGTATTATTAAATGGACATTTTCATCAATTTTTCTTAAATTTAAAATAATAAATAAATCTTATTTTTTTATCAAAAAATAAATCTTATAAATATATTCATATGTTGCATGTAATTAATGCATTTTACCTACAATGAAGTTGTTATAATGTTTTACCTGAAATAGCAACATTGTAGTGCTTATTTAGTGTTATTTATTTTAAATGATTGTGTATAAATATTTTTATCGAATAATACATTTTTTTTTCAAATTCACCCTTATTTATCTAAAAATATAATTAATTTTTGACTCCATGTATAAAATGGCTAATCTTAGTCTTCAAAAAATGTCAATATATATACAAACTAGTAGTAGGCGTGCAATTTGGAAAAATATAATTAAAATTTAAAAACTATTCTGCTCTATAATCAATATTTTTATCTATAAATATGTATGAATCTAATTTAACCACGCAGTGTCCAATCCATTCACATAAGCCCGAATCTCTGCATTAAATATAAATAATTAAATAAAATTAATATTTCTAACCAGAAAAAATGTTAAAAAAAATCGAGCATTTTATTTATTTTATCTCATTTCAGTGCAACGCGTGGCCCTAAACAGTCGTTAAAAGCCATTGGTTCATCATCTCCTTCTCTGTATTTAACCTCTGTTGGCACCCAAATTCCCTCGCCACCATCCTCCTCCCTTCTTCTCCACTGCTTCCTCTGAGGGATTTAGTATCGCATCTTTACATTTCTTATTAATTTGTCACTCTTCCTCCTCTCTCTGCAAATGGAAGGATCTGGGGTCGTTACTGTCTATGGTAATGGAGCAATCACGGAGACAAAGAAGTCTCCTTTTTCCGTTAAGGTCGGTCTTGCCCAGATGCTCCGTGGCGGCGTTATCATGGACGTTGTTAATGCCGAGCAAGCTCGCGTCGCCGAAGAAGCTGGTGCATGCGCCGTCATGGCCCTCGAGCGCGTACCGGCCGATATCCGCGCTCAAGGCGGCGTCGCTCGCATGAGCGACCCGCAGCTTATCAAAGAGATTAAGCGAGCGGTTACGATTCCTGTGATGGCGAAGGCGCGTATTGGGCATTTCGTGGAAGCTCAAATCCTTGAAGCTATTGGCATCGATTATGTGGATGAAAGTGAGGTGCTCACTCTAGCTGATGACGAGAATCACATCAACAAGCACAATTTCCGCATTCCGTTTGTGTGTGGGTGCCGCAATCTCGGTGAAGCGCTTCGTCGGATTCGTGAAGGGGCGGCAATGATTCGAACCAAAGGGGAAGCTGGAACTGGGAATATAATTGAGGCAGTGAGGCATGTGAGGTCGGTGATGGGAGACATTAGGCATTTGAGAAACATGGATGATGATGAAGTTTTCACTTATTCCAAGAAGATTGCTGCTCCTTATGACTTGGTTATGCAGACTAAGCAACTGGGTAGGCTTCCGGTGGTGCATTTTGCCGCCGGTGGGGTTGCAACGCCAGCCGATGCAGCGCTAATGATGCAATTGGGCTGTGATGGGGTTTTTGTGGGCTCTGGAGTGTTCAAGAGCGGTGACCCGGCCAAAAGGGCTAGGGCAATTGTGCAGGCTGTGACACATTACAGTGACCCAGAGGTGTTGGCTGAAGTGAGCTGTGGATTGGGTGAGGCCATGGTTGGTCTCAATTTGGACGATAAGGTCGAGAGGTTCGCCAAAAGGTCGGAATGAGACTGATCGATTGGTGGGGGACCTTGTGAAATTCGAAGAAGTGAGTTGTGCATGCTGGTCTCTTTCATTTGAAGATATTTAGTCTTGTAAGGGTTGGTTCTATTTATTCTAATAAGGCTGTGCTCTGCTTCTGATTCAAACTAAGTTAGCAAAAAGATAGCAATCTGTGTCATGTACTAGTTTCTTCAGTAGTATATTGATAGGTGTTTTAAATACTCTGTGGAAGTATTTAATCAAGTCTTTCATGTTCGTTCTTTCATCAATTACAGAACATTTGTTTCAATACTCATTTTGTTGTTGATGTTTTAGTTAATCTTGTTTCAGTTCGTTCATTCAGGCTGTAAAAGCTTAATTAGGTTCCTTTCAAGCATTTCTAGATTTGTTAAATTGTAGTAGTTGTTCATACTTGGAAGCTTTTGGACTTGCTGGTGATGGCTATCATTAGGGAAAAAACTGGAATTCTTAAGGGAGAATTGATAAGAGCACCAGTTTAATTAAATAATTGCACAAATTGCCGGATGATGTTCCGAACTTGATTAGAATGAACTAGATTCTGCTTCAGAGTTCTCTGTAAACGATTAATTTCCTTTGGAAATTGACTCGAAAAAACCTAAGTCATTTTCCAAGGTTTTGGCTTCACCTCCTCATGACTGGGTTGGAGTTTTTTTATACTCCCAGTTCATTCCATCTTTATTGGATTGCCAAACTTTTTATTCTCCCAGTTGATACAGGGGAAACTCCTTGCTTAGTCAATGGGGATTCTTCAGGATTTGCACTGTCATCTCTTTGCCATACGCAAAATGGTAAATAAAAGTGGTCATCCTTGATTGTTATAGTTCCACCATACAAGCATCACTGTTAACTAAACAATAAATGGGGTATCGATAATACATGAACAACTTTGAATAGTGTCAGGTCATGTATGAATGATTCTCTAGTAAATATCGCAGATGAATATTGGTTTCAATTATTCCAAAAATGTTCAAATATTATATTTCAGTTATCGTTTCATTGCAATAGTGTTCCTTAACGCTTAAGTTATTTGCATTGAATGTATTTGTCAGCTATATTCCTTATTTATCCTAGTGGTTTGGAAGTTATTGGTGTGGCTGATTATGGAGAGGAGACTTGTTGTTCTGTCAAAGATGCTGCTTGCCATGATTTGTTCCATTTTCCTCCAATCTTTATATAATCTTCCAGAATATAAAGGTCCCTTATCTGCATCACATCATGGGTTTGTTAGCATTAGATAGGAAACCTAAATGAATCTAATCCACGACAAGCTTTGTTACGCTGTCTGTGTACATGTTGGTTCCATGTCAGGCAGGAAAATATTTGTCAACTTAGACGTGGCCCTGCTGTGTGAAACATTTGCATGACATACTATTGATAAAAGTAGCAATTGCTAGCATGTTTTCCAGACATCAATCTGAGGTTTAGAATGTGGATATGCCATGCCAGCATGAATATTTTACAAGGAAAAATCTGAAAATTGAGTCTCGAGACCTTGTCTTGTGTTTCAATGGTATGAATGAAGAGTTTGCTGCTGCTTCTGATTCTGTTAATACTTTATCTCGTACTCTCGATTTATGCTGTTTATGAATCTGGCATTCTGGATGGAGTTGAATGCAATGTACTTTCAAGTATATCTGTTCTGTGATGCAATTAGACCAGGTGATTTGTGGAATATCAAAGTATTTATTGGCCGAAAAGAGTGGCCTTTGTTTTTTACCTTTAGCTTCTTGGACAAGTCCCTCGATACATGTGAAGTAATGTAGAGATTAACATGGGGAAACAGCATCAAAGAGACCAGCTGCTTCCTACAGTGATAATGATCTTGAAATGTTCCTCACTAAAAAAGCCGTAACAGGCAAATGTTCAGATGATGGTGGAAACCACTATTGGTATCTACTTTCTGCATTTTGTTCCGACATTCTAAGGGGCAGTTTCTTCCTCTCGTGTGGGCATATCGCCTTGCATGTTATGTTTTTTTCCTTGTCACTGGATTGGATTTGGGTCCTTCAATAATTAGTGTCAATGATTCTGGGCTTTACCCTTTTACCCACTGGGAAAAGATGATAAACATAACAT
>JANTPZ010096927.1:0-16794 GCA_025593235.1 Vachellia pachyceras
ATTCCGATCTCATCTAGAACTTGGTTCACTAGTTCTTCTGTTTCTTCCTCTTCCTCATCTCCTTCCAACGCATCATCTATTGCATCTCCCATCACCTCAGTCGTCAGTTCCATCCTCTCGTTCTGCCTCTCAAATTCTTGCATGATTTTCTGTAAAGATGGTAAGTTCATCTGCCTATTCATCTGTCCCATTGCTTTTGTCACACCTTTCATGGCCTCCCCCATTGCTTGTGTTGATTTCAGAGTCTGTACATTTGTATCACAATGCACTTCCAACTTTTAGCACCCAAATATACGATAAGGCACAGATTTAGATCATCATTATAGGGCTTATCAACACATATCCATCGAAATAGCCAGCCCCCAGGTTAATCCTATTCTAAGAATCATGAGCCTTAAAACAGAAATTTATCCTTTGAAGAATATCTATTTAAGTACAAACCAACAGTTACAATTATATCAATAACAGCATACCTGAATTCTGAGTGATACACCCTGGAGCTGTGATTTAAGCTTGTAAAACTTTTCAATCTGATGCCTTGTTCTAACAAGATCTTTTGCCATCACTCTAACAGCTCCCTGAAAAGTAAAAAAAAAAAAATTTACATGAACCAAGATTGACAACGGCAGAACATAGGCCACCTCCTTCAAGGACAAATGATGTGTGGACTGTGGACCATAATAAATTGACAAAATTCAGTGCTACTGACAATCCTCATAACATGCGGGCTAGCTTGAATCTCTCCCATGAACTACACTAACGTAAAGTTTCAGGCTTTCAAATGATATCATTTTAAAAAATTCAAAAGAAATGGTAGTCATCAAAATGCAATCCGTAGTTTTAATATTTAGTCCACCGATACATTAATGAATATCAAGCATTTTTCTTCATGACGACACAGTAGATATGAAGATTATTAGATATAAAATTGCAACTTAAGTGTCAAATAAATTTAATGGCAGCACCAAAACAATGTAAACATAACCACTGTGAAGCATTGCTTTTGACAAATTTCAAAAAGGAAAAGAAAAAAGCCTTTCTTTTTGGTATGATGGGACTTGAAAATTCATTAACACTGCAATGGCTATTTGACCAACCATGTGGAATCATTTAAACCTGTTTTAATACTAGGATGTCTGATGGGTGATTGGGGTTTAAAGATAATGTGACATTATTACTAACAAAATGGTCAAAACTCAAATCTGATAAAGCAAAAACTGCTTATCCCATGTTGAGAACTAAAAAAGTGAATACAGAAATGACCAGATGTGCCACAACCAGTTAAGCTAGCATATTCAACATGCTACTTGCTACAACATAAAAACAAAAACAAAAAAACAAAAAGGAAAACATCATACCATCTGCCCTTGTTTGGCGCTCTTTTTTATCTCTAAAATCAGTTTCTTTTCTTGTGATTGCAAGCCTTGTCTCTCCCGCTCTATTTCTCTAATGGATTTGTCCAACATTCTCTTATTTTCCCGCAGAAGCTCTGAAAATCACATTTTACATCAACATATAGGTACGCCGTTTGCAAGTTCATGGAAAATCCCATTACAGGCATATCAACCAATAAACATGCATACTTACGGATGGTATTCATGCACTAAACTAGCAAACAATTTCACTCTAGTATGAATTTACATCCAGTGAACAAAGTTTATGGGCTAACAAGTATTCCCTTGTAATTATGATTCTCATACCTAGAAATGCCGTAAAATGAATTTAATAGTTCAATAACAACATCCTCACCATACAGCACTGCTGTCAAAAATAGATGGCACAGGAAATTATAATTGAAGCTGGAAAACAAACATTTACAATTATTGTAACCTAGTCCCAGAACAAACTACATCAGACTCGAAAGGTACGTTGTATATATATAAGGTCATGTCCGAACCACTGACCAAAAAGAAACAAGGGCGATTACAGCGAATTCTTTGAATCACAAGATAAAATCAACAATCCGGATTGAGAATCCCAATTAAAATCCTAAATACTACTATCGGATACAAACCTCAGCCTATCAGATTTTCCACCCTAGATTTATCAAAGAGAGACACTTTAATCCCATTCAGTACTCATTATTTTAGAAAATAAATACATAAATTGAAAGAAAAAAGCCGACGAAAAGCACATGAACAAACCTGCGGGAGTTTTTCTCTTTCCGAAGAGAAAGCTCATGGCGATTGAATCAGTAACCACAACTAGAAACCAAAACACAGTAACTCAATCAAATTTCAACAATCAGAAAAACCCGATAGGATGGTATGGAGGATAGATTTACAGGTCGATGATCCTGTTGATCGATCAAGCAGGTTACTTACGCGGTAAGCGTTAGACAAAGGAATCATCCCGTCTTTGTCAATAAAACGGCACCTCCACTTTGTGTCGTCTTTTTTTTTTTTTTTTATACACAAGGAAGGAGAGCTTAAAAGCTCATCAAGAAAATTAACCAAGACGTGTCCTTGAAACAAAGTCAGTTACGTGAGCACGTGTCATTGATTTGTCTTACTGTAATAGTTAGCTTTTCTGTTATGCCTGCTAGCTGTAATTAGATAGTCTGTTATGGTTGTAACAGTTGCAACTAAATTAGTTTCATTGTAACCAATCTGATCTGCTAGCTGCTTGTTAGCGTGTATATATACAACACAATGTACAGAGCACATAATATGAATGAAGTCATTTTTCCTTACACGCAGCTGCCTCCTTTCTCTGCCACGTATTATGGTATCAGAGCACGTTTAATCACTCCTCTTCCTCTTTTCATCCTTTTATCCATTATTTCCCCTTACTCCCTATTAACCATTGTACATTCCCCTTCCCCTTCCCCTTTTCGCCTCTTTATCCCAGTCCCTACTTTTACATTTTTGACCGTTGTGCATTTCTGTGAAACCTCTTCCCTTTTTCTTGCTTTCCTTTCATCCACTCGCACTGTCTATGGCCGCTGAAGCTCCAGGCACCGATTCCTCTGTTGTTCGTATAGATCCATCTCAAGATCCGGCAAGCCCATATTTCATGCATCATAACGAGAATCCTTCTCTAGTATTAGTGACGCCACCCTTGACAGGATCAAACTATCATCACTGGGCGCGTGCTATGTTACTTGCCTTGATGAGTAAAAACAAATATCATTTTGTCGATGGATCCCTGAAGATTCCTGCCACCAGTGATCCTCTATTTCCAACTTAGCAACAGTGCAACACCATGGTTCTCACTTGGCTATTTCGTTCGATCTCTCCCTCGATCAGTCAGAGCGTCATTTGGTTGAATCAAGCAGTAGATGTTTGGAACGATTTGTGTGGACGTTTCAGCCAGAGCGATGCCTTTCGAGTGGCGGAGCTTCAAGATGAACTGTTCCAACTTCAACAAGGTGATCTCTCCGTCTCTGATTATTTTACTAAGATCAAAATAATATGGAACGAACTGCTTAATTTTTGACCGATTATTGACTGTTCCTGTGCGTCAAAAGAGTATTTTCGGCAAGATTATGTGATACGTTTTTTGAAGGGCCTTAATGATCGCTTTGCTCATGTACGGTCCCAAATCTTGTTAATGGAGCCTCCCCCTTCCATCAATAAAGCATTCTCAATAGTGCTTCAGCAAGAGCGTGATCTCACATGAGTTATAGAACCACGGGTTCTTCTCACTCGTACTGACTCTGCTTCAAGGACACCACATCAGTTCAAGCCAAACACTACCAATAGCAGCAAGGTATGCACATACTGTGGGAAGCAAAGGCATACTATTGAGACATGCTATAAGAAGCATAGTTATCCTCCAGGGTACAGGAATCGCAGCAGAACCTCGGTAAATATGGTACTTTCCTCTCCTAGTCCATCAACTGATACTGTGTCTCCCACACCCCTTTCGGCCAATCAGCACATCAGCCAAGCTCAATATACTCAACTGCTTGCTCTATTGCAACCTCAAAGTGCTGCTGCTACAGTTCCTAAACCAGATGATCATCCTTGTATTAACCAGTTCTCTACACTCACTTTACTTCCTAACACCAAATCAGCAGGTCTGTACGCATCTTTAGGATCTGACTCATCTAACCATTGGATTGTCGATAGTGGTGCCACAATCCACGTTTGTCATTCTCTAAGCATGTTCACCTCACATACACAAATTTCTCCCATTAAAGTCAATTTACCAAATAAGACTACCATTACCACTAGCATTTCCGGGAATATATGCATCAATGAGCATATCAATCTGTCTCATGTCCTTTACATTCTAGAATTCCACTTTAACATTATCTCTGTCTCTCAAATGACTAAGGAACTCACTTGTTGTCTTATTTTCTTTTCCTCACATTGCTTCATACAGGACCTGAAGACATGGAAAACGATTGGTATAACTGAACTTTTTGAAGGATTATTCAAGCTGCGAAGTCACTTACCTATGCTTGCTACTGTCAGTTTTGTTCCAGACAAAAATTGTACCCCTCGACCCTCTTCCTTTGATTTGTGGCATTTTCGTCTTGGACATCTGTCTCCTCTTGTTTTAAATACTTTGAAGCAACGATTTCCTTTTGTTTCTTGTAATTCTCTCAACGTCTGTGATGTATGTCATTTCTCAAAACAAAGAAAGCTTTCATTCCCTGTTAGTCAGTCAAGATCTGTCTCTCCTCTTCAATTGGTCATCATTATTTTTTGACTGTTGTTGATGATTTTACACGTTACACTTGGACTTGCCTTTTAAAAACCAAATCTGAAGCACATGATTCCTTGCAAGCTCTCATTACGTTTCTTGAAAATCAATTTAACCACAGTGTCAAAACTATTAGAACAGACAATGGAGTAGAATTCCAAATGCACTCTTATTACTCTTCGAAAGGAATCCTTCACCAAACATCTTGTATTGAAACCCCAGAACAAAATAGTGTGGTAGAAAGGAAGCACCAACACCTGTTGCATGGAGCTAGGTCTTTAATGTTTCAGTCCCATTTACCTTTATCTTATTGGAGTTACGCAATCTCCCATGCTACTTACATCATTAATAGGCTTCCAACTCTTATTTTGAACAATGACTCTCCCTTTCAACTTTTGTACAACACTACACCAGATTATACTCAACTCAAAGTCTTTGGCTCATTATGTTTTGCTTGCACTTCTTCTACACATAGAACTAAGTTTGACTCTAGAGCCCACAAGTGTGTCTTTCTTGGTTTCAAGCATGGCACTAAAGGATACATTCTCCTTGACATTAACACTCACAGAATTTTTGTTTCCAGACATGTTATCTTTTATGAGTCCATTTTTCCCTACTTAACTTACTCTCCCCCACTGATACTATTCCCATACCTAATCCCATTGACAATACTGATCTCCTTGACACTGACTGCCTTTTCCCTCCTACCAACCAGATTATGCCTATGGGCTAGGCAATGCTGGTTTGGTTCTCCACTGTCTTTAAGATTTGATGATAGAAATGTTTAGTGAGTGGACAAATGTTTGTAGAAATGGTTGGAAGAGAAGGAAGGACCAGATGGAGAAGCCACAACACTGTTTGCTGGATTATGTTGGGAAATATGGAAGGGGAGGTGCAAGTATGTGTTTGAGGAAACAGAAGTGGAAGCTAGCTCATGCATAACCAATGCAATGAGAATGGTGAGGGACTTCAAGAATGCCACAAGAAGGGAATGAAGGGGAAGCAGAAGGAGGAGAGGAGCATCAGATGGAAAAGACCTGATAGAGATACTGTGAAGATAAACATAGATGCAGCATTCAGCCGCGAAAGAAAGGAAGCAGCTGTGGGAATTATTGGGAGAGACTGGAATGGAAAGTTCCCAGGTAGAATTGGAAAGAAAATGAGAGCAGAATCAGCATTCATGGCAGAAAGTTTGGCTTTTTAGAAGCATTGAAGAGTGGAGACATATGGTGGGGAGGGGACATACTGGTAGAAACAGATTGCCAAAGACTGCACAAAATGCTGAGAAATAGGGAGACAGCAGGATGTGAGTGGGAAAGTGTGGAGATAGTACAACATTGTATTAAGTTGCTGGACTCAGAAGCATATGGGAAGTGGGGGACCTCATGTACTGCACGGGAGGGCAACAAAGTTGCTGATTTAATGGCAACAAAGGTTATGAGGGGATTGGTTCCGCAAGGATGGCTACAACAGCCACCAACCTCTTTGCTAAGGGAGATTGATTTAGAGATGGACCAGGATGACAAAACAGGAGTCGGATAGTGAAGAAAGCAAAGGAAAGAGGATATGCGGCGACATTAGCCCCTAAAGGTAATTCTAGAATAGTATTAGGTAATAACAATCAGAACATCATAGTATACTTTAGTTAATAGTCTAATAACTTGTCTTCAAGAATAGTTAAGAGTTGTACATAGGATATTTTCATTTCAGTTTGGTAAGCATGTGAGATAGGTTGTATCCATAGGATGTTTTTGAGAGTTTCTTTGCTTTACTGATATGGGTGAATGTAAACTTCATTTTGGTGATTAATAAAATGAGCTACTTTTGAACAAAAAAAAAAACTAAGAGGTGGGATATAAGCCCAACATATCATTAGAACACACAGCTCTTGAAGATGGAGCGGACATGAGTAGTAAACATTGGAAGAAGAAATGGCCTCCTTCACAAGGGCATATGCCACCCAGTTCTACTCCTTAGGCACGTACTGGAAAATGACAGTACACTCCTTTTCGATGAGTTTCCTGATATTTGCAAAAAAGTAAACCAGTATTAGTGATATTACAATCTGGATTTAGTATGTCAACCAGTAACTTGATTTGTGTCATCTTGATTTGTGTCGTTTGGTTCCTAGCATATCTGGGCTATAGAAACAACAGACTCACTTCCAAGGACAGATAAAAATAGGCCAGACTTAGGTCCATGGCCTGCCATTTTTACTCATTCATTTTTCAATTTATGACCCATTATGCAATATGTTTTTTCTTTAACAGCATAACAAATTACCAACGAAATTTGATGTAGGAGGTTAGTTGCTTGTAATACTAAGATTCAAAAGATCATTTATATAAAATTAAGTTTAACTTTGTTAGGGAGATTAATGAACTAAATACACTACTTAAAAGTATTTATTTATGTATTAATTAATTTATATATCAATTTATAAGTCAGACAAATTAGTTTTGAGAAAAATGATAAATATAAATACCTTATTTAGCTTCCTTAACCTCCCAACAAAACTTCACTAGCTATTATATTAAAAATAAATTGGAAGTAGTATTTATTAGGAAATGTACTCATATTTAGTGTCTAATAATATTGTAAAAAAGAATTGACTTCTCTAGGCATCAAATAATGTGTCTGATGTTAGTTTGGCTATAAGACCCCGACAGCTACAAAACGCATTAAAAGTGTAGATAGCTTACTAAGTAGTTTTTAAGTGATGAACTAAAGTTCATATTGAGAGATGTACCAAAATTTAGTACTAATAATACTTACAAAAATAATTACATCTGATAGGGACGTACTTCTGTCATTGTTAGGAACAACTATAGTCGTGAAACCTGTTATAGTTATAATAAACTCTTTAGGATCACATTTATGTGAACTCTCCAATATATAAAAATAATGTTATGAAAAAGTTTAGGTAGCATCAGAGTGGTAATTCTCTATCATTATGTTGAACTTTTGTTTGTTCATTTGTAAAAAGTGGATTCGAATTTTATGAAACTAGAAACATGTGAATGCACTTAAATTACATAAGAGAGGAATAGGAAAACACAGTGATGTTAAGATACAAACTCTTATTCCACGTCACATATCTATACATAAAATGACAATCTCTGTCACATCGATATTACTCTCAAAGATGAAAAAAGCTGTATGAATTGAAATTAAAATGCAATAGTCCATAAATGAATCTGGAGACCAAGTGACACATGCCTTTCAAGTTTGAAGAGGATACATACATATATATATATATATATCTGTTAGTATCCATCCATCTACATATACGCAACTCTCACCATCTACATATATATGTCATTGGCTTATTGGCTTCTTTCAAATAATATTCAAAACTTGATCACTCTTTAATCATCATTTCTTATAGCCTCACATAGGGCTTTGCAACGGGCGGGACGAGCTGGTCCAATGGTCAGCTTATAGCCCGCTCGTTTAGTTTTCAACGGGTTTGGGCTAGCCCGTTTAAGCTCGAAATAAACAGGTTGCACAAAACTCGGCTGGATTTAGGTGGGTTACGGGCCAGCTCGTTTATTTTTTAAAAAAGCAGCCTTTAACCACTAGACCAACGTCAAGCTTTAGAAGTTAGAATCAAATACAAATATTTATATAAAAATAATGATAAAAAAATATAAAAATAAACGGACGGGCACTGACAGCCCGAGACCTTGCCACTTTTGGGCGGGCGCAAAAGGGAAAATTCTCAGGCAGGTACGGACGGTTCTACCGGGTTCCGGATTACTTGCTCAACCCTAGCCTCACATTAAATCATGTCCTATTTTCTCTCGAGTCTAATATGTGTCTCTCTTGATAATATTTCTGCTTAACATCAATTCTCTACCTCCTCAATTGTTTTACAATATGTTTTCTTGTGATTTTTCCTTTATTTTCAGAGATTTACAATTTTATTGATTTCATAGGGGAAAAGTACACAATGGGTCCTCTAACTTTACATAAAATTTCAATTTGTTCCCTTAATTTAAACTCAACATTTTTTTAACACGTTGGTGTTACACATGATTTGAAAAACATAAAATCAAGAGATCGAAATGAAATCTTGGATGGGGTTGAAAGGCTAAATACACACTAGTGCTGTTTCTTATTTATTATCATATATATATATATATATATATTTCCAGTTTTGTCTTTTCCTTTTTCGACAGCACTTGACATTTCATCAGTATTGAACATAAGATTTTTTAAAACCGGGCGGAAAACAAAAAAAAACATAAAATTCTTGTTCTACACTGTAAAAGAGGTTTTACGTTTATGATAGGAAAGGAGTGGTTGATTGTATCAAAATTGGAATGTCCTCGAAAATAATTTTTTACCTGCCAAAGTTTTATTATCGAGTTTTATATTTGAGTGAAATATTAAGCAACTTATATTTATCTTATTATTTAATTAATGGTCCCAGTTAAGGTTGATTGGGTGATATGGAGATTTCAATTACCTAAAAAGTTGTGCTATTTTATTATGATATATGATTTAAAGTTGTAGCCTTTTTCTCTTTTAATAAAGCAAACGTATGCAATTAGAACATCTAATAATGCAAAAGTTAAAGTTTTGTTACACTAAGTTATCCGTACAACTTCACCATTGATCTAATTATTTTGCAGTCATTATATCTAATCCCTCACTCTGACAGATAGCCTTATAGCCCCCATTTTGTATATCTCATGTGCTTGTTTGGAAACACTTAACTCTCACCCAAAAGTACGTTCAATAGTGTTTTTTTGTAAAACGAGACAATCTCTTTCACATATTTACCTTGACTTGCGTAAAAGAACTTTTCTACCGCTTTTCCAAACGGACCCATTATGCATTTAGAAAAGAAGGGAGTGATTTTTGATTTTTTTTTACGTGGAAAAAGATGGAGCATTAGATTTTAATACAATTTTTAAGGGAATAATTGATTTTTTTTACCATTAAAAGCATGGGAAGTTACTGTGTATCATATGATATCTATAAAGGTGATGACAGTAGATTTTCTTATAGAACTATGACATTGGAGAATGAGTGAACACAAGGGAGTTCTAAAAGTGATGACTGATAACAATTTTAAGTCTAAGAACTTTTTCTAAAACATGAGTTGTGAATATTCAAATGGATATCTTCAGTTCTATTAAAATTCCTCCCTTCCAATTAAACATGTTAGTAAAATATTGTTATGTCAAGATTTTTATTCTTTATATAACTTAACACTTGATGATTTTGTTATAACTACATTATATTTGAGTGCAATCATACATCGCTAACAATGATTTCAAACTGTAAGGCTTCAAAATCTTAAGTGTGATTCCACTTAATATATAATTGCAATTAGTTGATAAGTCATGTTTTGATTCCTTCAGTTGTAATCTTAGAACTTTAAGCAATGTTCACGGGGAGATGGGCATTTAGGTCAACCTATTAGCACTGGTTTGTCTCTCTGTCAAGTTTGGAAAATAGGGTTTCATTTGATCCCTTCTTTCAATCAACCCTCATTTAATAAAAACAAAACAAAACAAAAAGTAGCTTTGGATATGAGGCATTGTGTCATGTTCTAAGTTGACTTCTCCATTGCCTTGCTAATTAAAATGTCCCTACTTTGTCTGCTATATGTACATGCACCTCTTAGTATTGTTCTTTTATGTTAGTACATTTTATGACTCCATCTTTGAATCCCATAAGAGATCTGACCATAGATTTTTTTTTTGGTGAAGTGATGAAATCCAAATTAAAACTTTAATTTTAATTTTTCTCACTTGTAGAGTAGTGAAATGCTATTTTTAACCATACCCCACAATTCTACAAGGGTTATTTCAGTCAGTCTCATTAAAAAAATATATTTATATGATAATGATGATGTGCTGGGTTCGATTGAGATAGAAGAATCCTTTCATCAATAATGAGCTTCAATTATGGCTTTTGGTTACAACAACAAAAAATGAGATCAAATTTCACACTGTACTTGGGGACTTTCTAGGAGGGGGGGGGGAGGGGGAGGGGGGGGGGAGGGGGGGGAGTATAGCATGCTGTAAATCTTCAAGGTGGGAAACTTTTTTTATTTATTTACAATTTCAATTTTAATTTTTAATTTTTGGGGTAAAGTGGGAGACATTTTACTATCCTCCTCCTGATGCCATCCATGTGCAAAAGCTTCTTTCTTAAACTTTTGTTTTCTTGGTTTGGTAGAATCTCTGCTCTTTCCCCTTTATTTTTTTTCCCTCTGTCTGTTAATATTCTTTGTCAGATTTGGAGATTACATCTAACCTCAGTGCCATCTTCACTTATATAATTATTTATCTCCCCCACCCAACTGTAAATTAAATCTTATTCTAAGGATTTTTCCCTAAGATTTTTCTATCTCAAGTGCCATATAAAAATGCCCATCTCATTCAAGAAATAATTCCCAGCATGCTTAGTACCAAGGAGTGTCATGTGTGTGACTTTCAAGACTTCTATCCGAAAAAAAAAGAGATAAATACATGTAACCTTACCTTTAAAAAATTTTAAAATTTTAAACCGTGACCTTTAAATTACAGGCCACTAATATCATCATCTGTATTATCATGCAATGAAACAATATATTGTTGAATTAAAAAGTAGTTTCTAATAGCTATAAAAAGTAGGTTCTAACAAGTTTTGAAGATAATTCCATAATGCATTGCATTAATTAATTACAATGAGTTACAAACGCAGACCATTAGCAATGGCCTTATTTGTTTGCAGATTAGTAGTTTCATAAACAGGAAGCTCTTCCTGGTACCTCCTTCCACCTCCTATCAGGTGATCCAACTCAAAAAGATCCGAACTTGAATAGCTCAAAGCATCATTGTCATCTTCTTCTTCATCATCCTCGCCATTATGGCTGTACACCACTCTGAAATCAAGCTCACTCTTTCTTGAGCCATTTTCTCTGGCCATAGCGGAGTTCTTCTTCTCCTTCTCCTCCTCCTCGGTTGAAGAGCTTCTTCTTATTTTTCCTACACCACTAGGCAATGGCATTATATCTGGATCATTCTCGTAGACAAATTTGTGGTGAGAATCCTCGCCCAGAATTATACTTGCAGGGTAAAATCTCACGCATCTCTTAACGCCATTGTTCTTTTTAGCAGAAGAGGACGTTTTGCTCATACAAGACCTTCTTGAATATGAAGAAGCAGAGGACGAAACACATGGAGACTGAGATTTCTGCTCGAAATTAACATCTTCCACCGCCCCAACATAGCACATTTTCGCCTTCTTCACGCTTCCATACTTGAAGATAGAACTCAAAAAGCTAGCTATTCGACTTCCCGGCGACATCGGCTGCTTCACTTTATGTTTCTTCTTTTGCTTCTTTGAGTTCACACTCTTGTCGGATTTAAGCCTCGATCTCTGTTTACAGCTCGTCTCTGTTTCCGACGACGAAAAGAATCCACCCGAACTGCACTCTGAAGAGCTGTAGTGGGAACTCTGCTTCTCCATCCAATCTTCAACCATAACTATTCGGCGAGGACGATTCATAACCCAGCCTTTGCCGCCATATTCATTTGCCAGAGAAAACCCACTGTTGTGGCCGACATTGCCCTGTTTCTTATAGCGAACTTCCTCGCAGAGACCCAGTTTTAAATCTTCGTCAAAATCTGATTTTGATTGGTCGGTGGAACGGTAAATGGCGTCAAGGAGAGAGGAAGAGAAAGATGGGGTCCTTCTGCTCCGTGGGTACGAGTCATCTCGCATAGATGTCTCCCTTCTGCTCATGTTTGAGGCATGCAGAAATTCCGCAGGAAAAAAGACCAAACAAATCTACAGAGAGAAGAAGAAAGAAGAAATGTGCGGAACAGAATTTAGTTCAAGGAAGGAAAAAAAGGAGTGATACAAGAGTCAGTGAGGAGGCAGGGAATGTCAAAATCTGAGAGAGACATCACTATATTTGTATATATAGACTTGCAGAGAAAGCAAGTAGAGATAGAAGACGAACGTGTGAAAAGGAAAAAAAGGGAAAAACAGAGGGACATTGCGTGCTAGGTTGGAAAGAGTATGGGTTTTTTTGTTGTTGTTGAAGGTGTGTGAGGAATGAGATGTAGGGACTGTTTAGGTTACGAGGCATATTTTTTAATGTCATTTATAGTTTACCAGTTAATTATACAGTACATAAAATAAGCATATAAGTTGGTGAAAATAAATATGCAAAGGTAGTTTTATATCATTTTAAAGCTGGCATGCTTCTGGCAAGACATGTGAAACACGCCGGAGTTATTAAACTTGGGTGTTGCAGTAGTGGTACTGTACAGCTTTAGCCTTTAGGTGAACATAAATGGGAGATGGCATGCCACACATTTTGAGAGAGGACTGAGAAAGAGAGTTGAAACTGATTAAAAGTGAACACCGTGCGTGCGGGCAATCTTTTAGAGGAGACCACACTCTCACTCAACTTGAAGATTCATCATTTGGTGGTGTTTTTCTCTTTCTTTTTTACCGATTTAGATTGATGAGTTAAATTGAGTTGGATCATATTACATCACTTTCACTGGGGTGTTTCGCTTGTTCAGTTGGTTGTTTATCTTTTTTTAAAAAAATTGTAGATCCTGATGGTTTATCATGTTTAGTGTATGTCTTTAAGTTAATTGAATGTTTATAAAGATATTTACAAATTGTTCATCAACAAAATTTCTATATCAACAACAAGATTTGAACTACTTTATGTATGTTATAGATTTTGTAAATTAATTCTTTACTAATTGATCATCCTTTGCTAAATGAAGGGTTGGTTTTTTTTTTTTTTTTTTCAAAGTTTTCCGTTGCAATCACTCACTTTGAGTCCTTTGGTAAATATAACATACGGCATAGGATTCTAACGAGGGCATTTATTTCAGTCCCATTCGTGTATATCATATCCAAGGCCACACAAGCCTGTGACAACAGAGATTAACAATTACCCAGTCTTTTATGTGTTTTGTTTTCTCTTTCTTGTCCTTTATCTGAAGACCTGGGTCTCGTGGATAAATTCCTCATAAAAGACTGGGTAATTGTTAATCTCTGTTGTCACATGCTCACACTGGTTACTAAGTGTCGGTCTATGTAACACCGGGCTTTAAAAATTACAACATAACATGATTATCCAATGCAATGTGTGTGTTTGGGAATCCGTTGGGGGAAGGAGTTTACGGATTTTAAGATGATTTTATGGATTTTGATATACTTTTACGGATTTTGATATGTTTTTTACGGATTTTGAGATACTTTTATGGATTTCGAGATACATTTTGACTTGTGTGTCCATTGGAAAAACAGAATTTTCAAACATGCACAATAATATCTTTTAAATTCATTTAATGATTAATGATGCTTGACATGTGCATGGTGGTTTCTTTCTTGTGAAGGTTACAAGTAAATTTGTTGTTAAGATTTTTTTTCCTAAGTGTATGTATATTCTTATTAGAACTAAATATGAGCATATCTTCTCATTGAAATTAAATATGAGCACTCAGAAGCTAGAATATCTACCCATCATTCATAGGTTAAATGGTAAAGTATTTGAACTTTTCACCATATGGGATTAGTTTGAACTCCACTGCGGCACTTGAGGAGACATCATAGCTCCTGGGAGCTAAGGTAAACACTTGATAATAATCAACTGCTCGCTCTGTTCAACATTGATATGACTTAGAAGGAAGTAAAATTTTGCCATTCCCTTGAATCATAGGTAAACAGTAAACCCAACTCCTTTTCAAAATTTTTTATGCATAAAAATGGGCATATGGGGATTCAAACCTTGTAGATTTGCTGCATTTGTGAAGTATGGTCTCCTTCTACCAGATAGAGTCCGTTGTGATTCAAACTTCTGGTTCGGAGGACACATTGAGGTGATCCAATTTTGGGTGGGTCAAAACCCAGTCTAGAATCCGGGACAGCCAACCCAATGATTTTCTTGAAGTTAACATTTTTGGCACTTATTATGGTCATGTTTTAGATAATGTAATTGATGATTGATTTTCTTCTAATGTATTTCAAAATTAAATTTATTTTAAGAAAAAAATAATATTTAACTATCCTCACTGTTATATTAAAAATAAAATAATAAATCATATTAAAACAAGCCGACAGATTAATTGCCTGATTCCGTATAAACTTGCACTCTTGTATAAAAACTTGACCCCTCCAACGAAAGGTGATTGACTATTTTTCAGAATTTAGTAAAATAACAAAGAAATTGAATCCCCCTTAAAATATCGCCTTAGTTAATTTTGCCAACAGAAAAGACATTAACCTGATCTTAACCATGTCATTTTTTCTACACACATTTTTTCTGGTTTCTTAATTCTAGTTTTGTTCCTCATGCAATTTTTTATTCCTTGTCTTTTGTAATCTTACTAATTTTTTTCAACTTGCACAGATGTTTTGGGCCAAAAAACCTCACAAGGGCTTGTATGATGAAAACAGTTGCAAAGATTTACTTCCCCATTCACATTTCATTTAGTTATAACTTAAGTGAGTTTCAGTTCATATTTTCATGGGTTCCCGTACTTCTGCTTCACCTTTAAACCCAAAAAAAGAGATAAAATATACTAATAACAACTTGTAAACAGTGCGTCTTATAATTTTTTAGATATATTGGAATATTAGTTATTAGTGATTAGCAAATGAGAAATGGTAACTTTGAAATCAAAATGCCCAGTTTTCTCAAGAAGTGTTATAATTGCATGACTTTTTGGTTTATTAGAAGAGAATATCAGCGCGACCTTTCTAGATGCCAAAATACATGGGCCGCTAAACTCATCTCATGTTTGGTGGACAGGATAAGTGATGGACAATGGACCTACGCGAAATTATATGCCATAAATTGAAAACAAAGAAATCTTCTGTATTGGCAAGAATGGTGTGGGATAAAAAGGTGAGCATGGAAGAGAGATGATAAAATCGCAAATGTCGCCGGGGGGTGGGCGGATGTGATACAAAAGACTAGACAAAAATTAAAAAGTATTTGAAAAAGTTGTAAGCAGTAGAAGATGGGGAAAAGTACTCAAGATTGCCATGAATTATCACAATTGACTTGTGAGCCAAAGGGGGAAAACAGAGGATTATCATAATTGAAAGAGTATGTATGTTTCCGCATGGACCTGTTGATGTATGCAGATGAAAAGGCAGCTCCTGGAAACATGTTGATTTACTTTGTTTACTTAATCAAAAAGAAGAAGCAGCATGCTGCAACTAGAAGATGGATACACAAGAGGAGACGAAAGACAATGACAGTAGATTCATTGATTCTCTGAATCCCAATTTGAATAGCTATAGAATTTACACCCACCACACGTAAGTATGCTCTTTTTATCCACCAATATCTTAGAGAAGGAACTAATATAAGTTAACTTTCCCACCCGCATGCAACAGAATAACCTGATCCCGAAACGGAGAGGTGACAGTGGCACCTCTTTCTGATATATGTGATTACCTATAGTGAGACTTAGTAGTGAAGCAAAACAGATATGAAACAATTTAATATGCAGTACCACCTCCACAATCTGGACAGCATCAGCAACCACCAACTTGGTTTAATCTCACAAGTATTGTTCATGTATTCTGGCGCGGTTCTCTTCCCACCATAATCTAGCATGCACCTCCCCAAATTTTTCTCGGCTGCACATTACATGGAAATCAACGTTCGTTTAGAATTTTGGAGAGTCATAGGTTTGTCCTGTGAAACCATCAAATCTGTTTTTTTTTCACCAACGAAAAACCATCAAATCTACGGGGCATTCATATTTCAAAAACATCCTCGTTAAAATATGAGAAAAGATAATTCTAGATATATTTGAAAATTATATCTTGTTGTTCCTTGATATATGTATCATATCATGTTCTTGTTCCGTATCTTGTAAGTGCTTCTTAGTATCAAACTCAACCAATTGCAAGTGCAGTTGCTGCTAGCATGGATGTAACTATTATGCCCTATCAAGAAGCAACTATTTTTCTGCCCACAACAAGCATATAGCCAACAAGGGAATATGTCAGGCCATAAAATTGAGCGTAAGCATACCTGAATCTGACTCTTCTTAGCTCCCTTTTGCCACCGGGTAATGCTCTGATGGTAATATAAACCCCAGGTTCATCCTGCTCAACCCATTCAGTCTCCAGATCGCTGGCATTGCTGATTGA